>JALBCR010000493.1:0-248787 GCA_030710515.1 Abscondita cerata | reverse complement strand
GTATGTATTAAAATAAAATTTACTACGAAAATAACATGAAATTTTCGTTTCGATTTTAATGGACTTATCAAAAAAAACAATCAAATATCGTATTTTAGAGATATGAACTAAACATTATCTTTTTTAATTGAACATTATATATATTTTTGATTTTCGAAATATATATATTTGAAATCAGGAAGACACGTAAATTTCAAAAATCCATAAGATATCCATAGTGTTCCATTAAAAAAAACAATGTTTGGTTCATATCTCTAAATTCGATATTCGATTGTTTTCGATACGTTCATTGGATCTCTGGAAATTTTCGTGTTATTTTCGTATTAAGTTTTTCTTTTTAGGGTTAAGAATAACTAAGTTGGGGGGGGGTGTGCATCTCGCGTGATGACCATGTATGTACACGTAAAAAACTCAACAACAATTTTTTATAAATCATAATTTCCGTATTTCCGTACATAATAGATTGAAATTTAATTTCAGATGTCACCTCGATGCAACGACCTGTTTCAATCACAAATAGAATTATGAGCTCTATCGAAATACCAGCGGTACTTTTAACATGGAGTAGAATCAAAATCAATCAATTAAATATATTTTCTAAAAGAAATAATAACAGAGAAGCAATTTTTAAGTAATGGCAAGCACCGGTGGATTAATTGTTTAATGTATTTTTTGCTTGTTTAACTGATAAGAATGAGTTGCGTTCAAATGAACTTAGTATTTGATATACTACACAGTGACAGTTTCATACAAGAATTATTAAGTTACTATTATTAACCGAATTAATTCTTACTAGTTTAATTTAACTGTGACACCACTTAATAAACGGTGTAATCTTTCCATAATTATTCGACGAAAATGTACAACTTTTGAATGTTACCAACTCTTGTATTTCAATTAACAAATAACTAGTCATAAATTTAAGTTGCATGTTTTTACTGAAGTAACATAAATACCACGAACAGATGAAAATTAAATCGACAATGTTTGGAGACAATGAACCTAAAACCTACGCCATGTAAATGTAGATCGGTAACAGTTAAACACTTGTTAAATGAAATATCAAGAAGTTGCAACGTTGTATTATAGTTTTATTTTATTGCTCCTATAATTATTATTCCAGATCCGAAAATTTTAACATCCCTCTTTTCACATTTTCCATTGAATTAGAGTTAGTACGTTAAAGAGAACCAAAAAAATCTGTCAGTGGCCGGCCGGCTGTTTTTAATCAAATTACAGAACTTTTTTTAAACTATATTAATGATCCGACAAGTAATTACTGAGATGTAACTATAACATGTCATTAATTGATTTAACATCTTCGCCAATTGCAATTATAGTAAAAAAAAACATGAGAGAAATGTTGATGAAAATTTTATTGTCTATAACTTTTGTTTGAGCAATTTTTTTCTAAAACACAATTTCGATTTTTTCTTTGTTTGAACTTTTAATTTAATTTAAAAAAAGCGGATGCGGCAAAACATCGTTTTGCCCTGAAGTAAAGCGTTTGTATAACGACATACCGGTTACATACATTTAACAATTGTTGGTTATTACTAAAATTTATAATTCAATTTTACAAAGTGCTTTGCGGTGCACGTTCTCTTCATTCTTTAACGTTAATTTTTTTTCCTACAACAAATGGTTTTTTTTCAGATTTTCTATCAAAATTATTAAGTTGCAAGTATATTTTTATGTTTTATAAACTAAGAAATGCCAACAGTTAACTATAACGACTGTGAACGTTTAAAGTGCATTGTCGTTATCAAAAGCGATAACTTTAAATGCCTAAATAAGCGTGTCGATAGCAAGCCAAGTATTTTTTGTACAGTAGCACACACGCCACGAAAGAACACCTGGCTTGCTATCGACACGCATGTTTAGGCATTTAAAGTTATCGCTTCTGATAACGATAATGCACTATAAACGTTCGGGTCTTACAGTTAACTGTTGGCATTTCTCAGTTTATACTATTTATACGTGTCCATATTACACCAGATGTCGATAGAAACACATTTTACTTTATGTTTTATGTCGCCGCACACTTTCGATACTCTTTTACACGTTTGTTAGTATCAGAACGATGTGGAGTTTTGCTCGAATCGCTTGTTATTTATTATAACTTTTACAATTTAAGACATTTCCATTACAAATTTTAATTGTCCCAAAAAATACAAACTGTAGTTATGGTAGTCTAGTTAAGCCCAATTAGGAATGTATGTATTAACAAATGTATGTAAATCATCAATTAAATTTTATAATTTAAACAATTCAATTTTAATAGCATCCAAACATCTATTTAAATAAGTATTTTGTTGTTAATTATTGTTTAATTAATTTTATTTTCAATTAAAAAATAGAACTAAAAAGAAAAGTTATTAAAACTCCCAACAAGTTTGCAAAACATTATTTAAATAATATCTTTACAATTTTTTTAAATTATACCTACGTTTAATTTTTTTATGATTATAAATACAATAAAAACAAGCGTTTACAGCAGAACTTCACATCGTCCCGTTAAGCATTATTGCGTTTTAGAAAAACATGGTTCAAACAAAAGCTATAGACAATAGAATTTCCAACAACTTTTCTTCCTCAACTTTAAAATTGATAATGATGGAGATATTGTTACAATAATCAGTGTCACGTCATTGTTATATCTCAGTAATCACTTTTCGGATCAAAAAATAATTTAAACAAAAGCTGTGTATAATTAAATTATAACAACAACTTTTATTTGAAACAAAAACGTGTAAAATAAATATTTTTCTAAATATTTCAACAATTTGAAAATCTGTGTAGGAAACGGCTCTTTTGGCTATATAGCTTTTCGGAATTATAAATAAGGTGTTTATACAAAGTTTCATACAAATCTGACGGCTGGTTTTCTTGGAATCTTGTTTACATACGGACGGACGGCCGGCCGTCGGACATAAAAGTTTTTTTGCTTCATTATAACGTACAAACTCTAATTCGTCGGAAAAAGTGAAAAAAAGGGGTGTTAAAATTTTCGGTTTGCAAACCGTCTCATAACTCCCCATCTTATTTCATAAGATGTGGTAAAATATTCATTACGGAACGTTTTGATGACAAGACATGTACAGCAAGAAAATGAAAAATATGTTGGATAAGAGTAGACAAGTACAAGTGATAAAAATCCAAGAATTGTGGGGTAATTGATTCGCCTGAAAATTAGTTATTGCACAAGTACAAAAATTACGATTCTCATGTAACAAATTGTTGAAAGGTATCATTGTGAAAACGTCATTTAAGTCATTATTCGATAGTATTTGCGTATGTTATTAGGCGTTTTAATACAAATAAAAATATGGTTGGTGATCAGTACTTTACAGTAGTCCATGCATCAACAAGTAAATCATGTTGTTCCATAGAATAACCACCTTGATTTCAGGACCTTGTTATCAAGAGCCCCCCGGACTATAAGAAAAACTACCGAGAGATCATTTAATAATGTCCAAAAAAACTACTTCCAATTCCCAATTTATCTATATTTGCTTCCATTATCTTTAAAATTCCTACTGAAGTTAGGTTTACAACCAGTTGATTATTTAGAACTTGATTTAAGGTTAATTTAAAATGACAAATTGTAAAAATTTTAAAGTTTAATTAAAAAATTTTCCATTATTTGACATTTACTTTTAGCTAACTTCAATGACAGACTAAACATTTGATATCAACGGCGGAAAGTAGTATCGTATGGACATCATTTAATGATCGCAGTGTATAAGAAAACATTAAAAAAATTTATAGCCCGTCAAAAATTGAGCTTATTATATCTTTTCTAAACATTCTTGCTCCTTTGTTATATAAATTGGTTTCAATAATAACAAATGATTATAAATGACATCATCGTTGCATATAGGTTCTGTAACCTAGAATTACTCGAAACAAGTATTAGCTAATTACTCGGCAGATATAAAGTCATAAAATAATAGCGTAAACAGTTTTTAAAGTAAAGTATAGAGGCGAAGCTTCAAAGTCGTATAGAAGGAGGGTACAATGAAATCCCACCAAGGGATTTAGAGTATTTTATAATTTTATGGTGCAAACAGTAATTATAGATTACCTGCTGTCGTCAAATTAATTTTGGGAGTGATTTGCACTTTTCTAACCGACACTAGGTCAGAAAGTGACAACTGTCCCTTGCCACCATTGCGAATTACTTTTGCAGTTAGGAATGACAATTTTCAGTTAGGAATTAACGCGATTCAATAGTGTTTATGAATAATAGTGTATTAAAATACAAGCGACAGAAGTATTTAAGCACGAGTTTGGAATGAGCCGCATGGCGAGTTGAGGAACAAATGAAGGATCTTATGCAACATTATTTTCTTTATTTTTTATTCTAACACTAAGATATTCTGTTAATGTTTATTGTTATCACATGCTCTAAATTCAAGTCAACTGTTCAGCTAATTTAAATACTTACTACTTTTAAGGTTTTAGAAATAAGTGTATTTGACTTTTAAGAAATTTAACATAGCTAATTAAGTATTAAAACGTTGTTATGAAATCTGCAATGTAAACTCACTAATTGCTTCAATAATCAACCACTTATACCTTAGCACTTAAAATAACACGGACCATATCGACACAACCATAATTATATATACGTTATCATTAAATTATTCAGTTTCCATCTAAGCGAATAATCTCAATTTTATGCGTGCGCGTAAAGAAAACCAACAACTAGTATCTTCTAAAAGGTGAAATTCTAAACGTTATTTATGTGGAAAGTAAGCATCAATTGCGCAACGACGATGACGTTAATTTCAATTAATAATGCCGTAGATCATTTGAAGATAATATGATCTAATTCCATTACGTAAGTCTTCGCTTTCTAACTGTAACCTAATGTACCTAGCAGGTTGTAAATAATTTTTTGAAAACACCATGAGTGTGTGACTATAATGTACTTACGCTCTTTAAATAATCTGGTTTAAGCAGTTAACGTGTAAAAAATTAGAAATTCTTGTTTA
The DNA here is from genome assembly GCA_030710515.1 of Abscondita cerata. Lineage (NCBI taxonomy): Eukaryota > Metazoa > Arthropoda > Insecta > Coleoptera > Lampyridae > Abscondita > Abscondita cerata. The sequence goes on along the minus strand of JALBCR010000493.1, from coordinate 243,787 downwards.
ATTAAGTAATAACAGTAATGCAAACTTTCCGTAAAATAAATATTTTCTAAACTTGTTTTGATGGTTATTAAATATTTAAAAAATATCCAGTATTTAAAAGTGTCAAAACAAATTATGCTATCGCAGTTAATTGCAAACTGCATTGTTTCATAAATGATTGCTTTGGTTTCGTATGCAAATCCGTATTGAATTTTTACAAATTATGCTTGCGGGTGTTGTGTAATGGAAATAAACCGCAGAATTTTATTTTAAATGTCCTAAATCTGATTTCAAAATTAATTTGGTTTTTTCCAAAAATATCGTAGAATCATCAATAACTAAAATTTTCCAAAACAATTTTGTTAGTTGATAAAAGTTAAATAATAAAATTCCTTGTTTAGATATGTTGTGCTAATTTGTTAACATTGAATCTTCTTAAGACATTAAAAAATTGCTGTTTCACGTTATAGTAATTTAAATGTTTCTGTTACATAATTCTCATTAAGAAACAACTTCTTTTTGTAATTTTATCACCTTGATCACCTTAAAAAAGAATGATTTTCATTGTATAAACCATTTTGATAAATTTTTATTACTAGTTTCAACTCAAAATTATTGTGAGTCATCTTCAAAATTCAAAAATTATTTTTCTACAAACGTTAAATATGACATTTGGTTTACATGGAAATTTAGAAAAACATAAATTTTTTTGTAATAAAAGGTTTTTTTAAATAATATAAGCTTGGTATGTAAAGTGTTTGAATCTGGAGTTAATTAAAGATATTAAGGACATAAAAATTTAGGTAATAATGTTTGTGCCACAAAATTAATAGGGAATGTTGTCCTAAAAGGAAGAAATTGTTTTGTCTACTTTGCGAACAGAATAAGTCTATTCTAGCACCGAAATGAAGTCAATCGAGTTTTAGATTAAAGTGTTTATGGGCGCGAATACATTATTAGTAAAATTTAACGCATCGATGTTAATTAATTATCATATTTAAACAAGAGATCAAAAAAACCGTCTTTCCAATTTCAATAAAACTTTACATATAGGTTTTATTTATACTAGCGTAGATCCGATTAGATTTTGCGCTTAATTTGTCGAGCCAAAAGGGCCGTTAACCTACATAGATTTTCGAATTTTTGAATATTAAAAAAAATATGTTTTCACAATTTTGGTTCAAATAAAAGTTGTTTGCAATTTAATTATACACAACTTTTGTTTAAAATATTTTTCATCCAATAAATAATTACTGAGATAAACAATCACGTGACACTATTTGTTTTAACAATACATTCACTAATATCAATTATACATAAAAGTTATGAAAGAAATTTGATTGTCTATAACTTTTGTTTGAACTATTTTTTCTAAACCCCACGGTACCCCGTTTTGTCCCGACGCGACGTAGCTTTCGTATAACGGCTTACCAGTTAGATACATTTAGCAATTGTCGTTGGCCCCTACTGAAATATATAATTCGATTTTAAAAGTTGTTTCGTGGTGCACTTCTTTCTTAAACGTTTATTTTTTCCCTACAACATATCGCTTTTTTTCACTTTTTTTAATCAAGATTATTAAGTTGCGACGCAGTTCGACTTTTATTCTAGTCTTCGAACAAAATGTTTTGTCTCCGCACACTGTTAGTACTATTTTACATGTTTGTTAGTACGAAGTTCTCCCAAAACGCTGATTTTAATATGTGTCAATGTTTATTCTATTTTTAATACATTTAAATTCAAATCAATTCATATTTTACATTTCTAAAAAAATTCAGTTCGTGCTTTCATCAAAAAAGTAAATTTGTTACTCATTTTAGAAAATTAACGAAAATTCTTCCATATTTTAAGTTAAGCTGAATAGTGAACATCTTTAGATTAAAAAATTTACCAAATTTATTAACTAAAATATGAAATATAAAATCTACTTGTAATTATTTCAAAATTTTAATAGAATCCACACATTCATTGTCATTACTGTATTTAAAAAAATAATTGCAAATACGTTGGTTGTTTGATAAAAAAATTAAGAAAAATGCATTAAGAAGTAAAAACAATAAGTTTATTGCGCATTGTCAGTCATTAAATGAAGAGAATCTTCCAAAACTTCCAAAATATCTGATTTCACCAAAATACAAACAAAAAAATTCTCGCTTTTGTGACTGCTTATTTGTAAATAATTATTGTTTACAATGAATTTTCAAATTCATATTCTAACATTATTTTTAACATTAAAAAAACTCCGCTTTTGTTACCATTTGATTAAAAAGAACTAAATTTGTAAACGTCTTTGTTGTTCGTTTTTTAAACACAATCTTCTAAAATAATTTTTTATTAAGTATATTCCATAATTAATTCCAAATTTAAAACAGATTTCTAATTTTTTACTATTTATTTGTGAATGTATTTTGTTTATTTTATTTTATGAAAATTATCACAAATCGTTGCAAATCTTCTGGTTGAATTAAAAGAGAAAATCTGTCAACAATTTCTTTTCACTAGAAAATTTATTAATTGTGGATTTTTCTTCTAACATTTTTAAGAATAAGAATTTGTCAATGGGTTTTTTGGTCAATCCAAAAATTCTTCCAAAAGGTCTTGTCTACATAAAAATAATAGATTTTTTGATGTTCATTAGTTATCCTCGAGAAACTGTCAGCATAAATGGCGATATGTCGAACGCAAATTTTGACACACTTCGAAATCCGAAAGAAATTATTAGTAACAGTGACAGCGTCCTGTAAGTGTAATTCATTACGTGTTAAACTAAGTGCTAATTAGAAGCTAATTAAGTGCTACATTTTGAAATTTAGTGCTCGTGCTTTTCGGTATAAACCCCCCCCCATACAAAAAAATATAAGAAATACATAATTTTTAAAACTAGTTATGTAAGAGTTAGGTGCTCCAGAATCTAAATAAAGAAAATAATTAAAGGTTATTAATTAAGTATACCTATTTGCAAAAACTAACTTAAGTTAATAAAATCTCCGTTGTCTAACGGAAATGTATATTAAAAATTAGATGCTTCTAAGAGTGTGGTGTCAAACAACTCGTCTTTTACTGTAGTTTTAAGATTTTTAAACCTCGAATTATAAGTGCTCGTTCGGGACTTGCAACAAAAAATGACATCACATAGCCTTAACGGTATAAACCTGGCATCCTCTAAGATTCAAAATTAAGTGTTTTTACGAGTATGGTGTCAAATGAACAATTTAAATAATCATCAGTATTGGTTGACTTTAACTAATCATTTAGGAAGATTAAATATATTCGTATTTATAGTAAAAACAAAATCAGATTTCGCCTTCCTACAATAGACATTTATATTTAAATTCGCATTCCTAAAGACCGGCATTAGTGGTCCATGTAAATTTAGTAATAGAGATCAATGATGGAAATATCTAGAATCTGTATCAAAAGACAAAAGAGTAAGTAAAATGTGTGTCTTACGACATCTCGTGTAAAACATTGACACGCATGAATAGTATAAACTAAGAAAAATGTCAACAGTTAACTGTAACGACATGTGTGCGTTTAAAGTGCATAGCGCTATGCACTTTAAACGCACACATGTCTTTACAGTTAACAAAAGAGTAACTTTCCTAACACCACACTCGTGACGACAGAGCATTTTGTGTTCTTTTTGACGGAGGGAGGTTTAATTATGTCGACTTTTATGAGTTTTAACACAATACTTATGAAAACACTTTTATTTTTATGACGTGTTCTGTTTTATACGATGGCAGCGTATAACGTTAAGCCATTTATTGCAAGTTTAGAACGAGCACTATTTTGAAATATATACATGTCCCAAAAAAGTGTGGCGCATCAAAGTTGTATTTTATTGCGTTTTTTGATTGCCCATAAAAATAAGGTATAGTGTTGTAGAAGTTCCCTATACCTAAATACAGAGTGTTCTAAGTTGCGTCGACTTTTGTTAAAATGTGAAGCATTAAAAAAGTCATTACCTTCTAATCTAACAAATATTTACAAATTTCCTTTTATGTCTAGGCAGTCGGATATTGAATTAAAGATTAAGATTAAATATTAAACATCTCTTTATAGAGTGTTCAGAATTTATAGGTTAATTAATAGATCATTCATAATGCAATTTGGGCCTTATTTTAAATGGAAACCCTATTTTTAATTCATAAGGTTAATGGTAGCGAGAGATTTTAAAACAAAACGTCTTTGCTTTTGTTACTTGTTTAAAATAGTCCTTCTAAAATGTACTAAGAAAAACGATTCTTGATTTAAATGTTTTAAATTTAAAATATTTTATTCATTGATAAAAAAATTCAGTTTTACACTTTTGTTACTTCTTAGGAATTTGTAAATCATTATGCAGTGTCTATAATTTTTTTATTACAAAATGTAGTAAATCAAAATTGTTTATAACTTTTTATTTGTATTCTAAAATTATTACCAAATTTGAAATCCAGATTCCTACTTTTTTTAATATTTCTTTGGTAATGAATTTATTATTTTGTAAAAATTAACAGTATTTCTTCCATCGCCTGATATTAATTTTTAAAATAAAAAAAAAACTAGAAATTTTTATGTTTTTTTGGAAAAAAGTGATAAAAAATTGTTGTAAGTCATTTTATCATTTGGTAACGGACATTTTAATTATAATTATTATATTATACAGGGTGTTTTTGAATAGGGGTAACAAAATTCTACGGTAGATAGGGGGGATCATTTGAGACACTTTTTATTTATAAACTCATAGGCAACCATGTTCACCCTAGAAACTACACGTCAAAAACTGTTTTTGTTTTTTGTTATTTTTGTTAAAAACCATGCCTAAAAGGCAGACACTTTTAAATTATTGACACTTTATGAGCGATTAAGTTGGCTATGTTTCACGTCTTAAATGGCATAATTGTTTTTGACGTTAGTTGAATTTGTGTTTCTTGTTACTTAAATCATGAATCAGCTTACTTTTGAAGATTTTGCTAATATGATGTTAGTTTACGGCGAAGCACATTGTAATGGTAGACATGCTAGACGCTTGTATACAGCCCGATTTCCAAATCGTCCAATAGCTTCCAATAGGGTGTTTGCAAAAGTTTATCAGCGATTGTGAGATACAGGAACTTTCGCAGTTAACAAGGTAAATTGCGGAGTTGCAAGACATCGTCGAACGTTACGATTTGAAGAAGATGTGCTTTATAAAATAGAGTAGAACCCATCCATCAGCAGTCGAACCATTGCACGTGACCTTGGTGATGGTCATGAAGATGAAGAACAACAGCTTCACCCCTATCATGTACAAAACGTTCAAGCCTTTGGTCCAATCAATTTTCCACCACTAACTTTTCACGTTGGTTTGTACATCGCTGTCGCTTACAGCTTCAATTTCCACGGTATGTTCTTTTTACTGATGAAGCAAGATTTAACAGAGATGGCATTCTTAACTCTCGCAATCGACAATCCAAATTTCAACACAAGTTTGGAATCAACGTGTGGGCTGGCATTGTTGACGGTCGTTTGATTGGGCCATACCTTCTTCCACCTCGTCTCAACAGTCCCATTTACAAGATATTTCTAGAAGAAGTTCTGCCAGAATTGTTGGAAGAAGTACCACTGGGGGTTCGCCGACAGATGTGGCTGCAACATGACGGTGCGTCGGCACATTTTTCTGTTGCTGTATGGAACTCCCTCAACGAACAGTTTGAGGATAGATGAATTGGGCGAGAGGAACCAGTAACGTGGTCGCCACGCTCGCCGGACCTAACGCCCCTAGATTTTTATTTGTGGGGTTACATGAAAAGTCTGGTGTACGAGACGCTAGTCAAATCTGAAGAAGATTTGTTAGCGCGTGTTATGACAGCTACGTTGCTAATTCAAGAAATCCCTGAAATTTTTGAGAGGGTTAATAACAATATGCTGCGAAGATGCAATGTTTGCATTGAAGTTGGTGGTAGACATATTAAGCAATTATTGTGACCAGTTTACATATCGCATTAAAGTTTCCAAAATGTTCCCATGAAGTTTTTCTTCAATAGCACTCAATCGGTAAAAGCTACATTGAAACATGTCACACGTTGAAAGAAGCGCATTTGAATGGACTTCACTTTCGAAATCTAATTTTTTTTCAAATTTTTGAGTTTTAAGCATGATTTTTTAAAAAATAACAAAATCCAAAATTAAAAAATGCATTCGACATGAGTACGGTTAGAGATAGATCCAGATATGCTGTTCAAAAAATATGGAGATTTTAATTACCTATAATTATCACATCCCATTATTTTTTTGATTCCGACTTTTAAGAGAGATATTTTGAATATTGTATAAAAAACAAAAACAGTTTTTGACGTGTAGCTTCTAGGGTGAACATGGTTGCCTATGAGTTTATAAATAAAAAGTGTCTCAAATGATCCCTCCTATCTACCCTAGAATTTTGTTACCCCTACTCAGAAACACCCTGTATAATTATAACAATATAATCAAAATCTAATTTTTTTGATTTTCAGAGCCATTTAGTTGAAGTTAAAGGTAAATAAGTAATCGTTATCAATATGAAGTGAAACATTAAATTTCTGACGCATTATCAACGATTTTTTTAGTAAAAAATGTATTAAATCCGGATATTTTTTCTTATTCTACGATAATGTTAAGGTTAAAGCAATATGCAGATTTCTACATTTGTTGGTATTTTTAGTTAAAAAACAAATATGTGATTGCGTTTCTTGGCCGATCAAGAAAATTAAAATAATTTCTTCCAAAATGTCTTAATCAAGTAAAAAAATCGATTCTTTGATCATTAATACCAACTAAGAGTTGACCTTAAAGACGATCTTAAATTTCCAGCTAAAAATTCGCAAAAGATTGTGAAATTCCAAAATATCTGATTTATAAGAAAAACAATTTTGATATAAATGTTCTTAATTTTAAAATTTCATATTCTTAAACCATATATAAATTTTAAAAAATCTAATTTCCGTTTTTGTTACTTCTTGTTTGTAAATAATTAAATCCTGCGACCAATTTTTTTAACACAACATGAAGTAAATGAGGCTTTTCAAATTTATATTGTGTTTTTAAGGCAATTAACAAAAACTCCTTCAAAATCTCTTATTCAAATTCAAATGAAAAAATGCATTGCAAAATGCATTACTGATATTTTTTAAAATACAATATAATCCTACTAACCTTAGTTGGATTGCTTCTTTAGTATTTGTTCGAAAAAATGCATTTATTATTTTTTTGCTTCATATTTTTAAATTTAAAAAACGATCCAGTTTTCTACTTTTTTACTATTTAGTTGTAAATGTTGTTATTTTGTAAAAATTACCAGAAATTCTTTCAAATCGTTTGAATGAAATGAAACATTATATTTCAAAACCAGCATTGATAATGATTATTTTTTTACCAGAAAATATATTTAACCAACAGAAAAACACCAAAAACTGCACCAAAAACTTTACTCGGACACATGTTTCAACAGCTTAGCTGTCATCATCAGCGATACCGATTCCTTTGAGAAAATATATTAAATATATTTTTTTTATGTTTAAGTTAAAAACAAAATCCAGACTCTCCTATTGTTACTAATTTCAGTTAAATACCGATTTTTTTTATTCATATTCTATGATTATTTCTAAATTTAACATTAATTTCAGAATTCGTTTATATTTTTTGTTATAAAAATAATCAATTTTGAGAATGTATCCAGATATCTTTGTTCGTTATTATTTTTGTTTAAAAAATGATTTTGTTAATACATTTGTTATTCAAACGAGAAAATTCACTGTAATGCTTTTAATATGTCTGATGCAAGTAAATTGGCATGACTTTTTGAAATATCAATAATTTTTTACTACAAAATTTATTTTTATTCATATTCAACAATATCTCAAGCACTTTATATTACTTATACTTTATTTAAAAACTCATACTAGTTGTAAATGCGTTGTTGTTCGTTCGAAAAATTAACAACAATTTATTCAATAACATTTACAAAACAAAAAATAGCAAACTAGCAAGTTTTTACTTTTTTAGAGATTTTCCTGAGATGGAGGTGAAATAAAACTATAGGTCTAGTATTGCCGACGTTTTGCCCCAAACAAATAGGCGCTTTATCAAGGCTAAACTATCTTTTTTTACTATACACATTGTAAGGATCAACCCAATTTAAAAAAAATAATAATATTAAGATATGAAATTTAGCGTTCTAACAAAATTTAGTTAGACAAATTTCTAACAAAAATAGACGAAAAAAAATTTTTTTTAACTTAATGTACCTATAACATCTTATTTTTTTTTAATTAATAGCAAACGACAATAAATAATTATTGATGTAACAATTGATAATTGAGGTAACAGTATGTTCTCTGTCTAATAAATAAAAATATGAATCTCTAAAAGTTCGTGGTTCATTTAAAATTTATTTCACACCCTGTAAACTGTGGTTGAACAGATAGACGTACTTTTGTTGACTTGTGAAAAGTTAAACTCATGTTTATTAACTTATTTTTAATGGTATCGTAAAAAAGTATAGTGTGCAATACGTGCATGAAGACTTTTTACACTCTACATCACGACAATTAAAATCCTTGCTTGTTTCAAGTTATAATAATTTTTTGTGAATAAAAAAGTTGTAACATTTACTTCTTAGTTCCTTCAACAAATTCCTTTAAGTTTAATTGTTGTTACATTTACAAAACGTCAAGTTATTGGGAAATATATACATACATCGTGAACAACAAAATGTGCTAAAAATAATATTGCATTCTGGGCATCACACGTAAATGCAACATAGCGTGACTCGAAGAATTTATATCAATGCAAAAAATGCATTTCCTACAACTAATTGCACATGACAAATTGATATAATAATATAATTTTCTAATACAATTTAATGTATACTAATAACGATGGTAGTAATAACAACAACAAAAGCAATGATATGCATCATAAAATTAAAGTAATGCTTTAATTCCTATTACGGTGAAGTATCTACAAAAAATTTGCATTTACATAACGTTAAATTGCAATAAGAACATTTTGCAATAAGAAAAAATTAGTTGAACAATAATGTTTTAATTAAAATTGAGACACCAATAAAAACAAGTCGCTATTCAATTATGTACAATGAAGAATAAAAAAAATGTGTTAGCAATATCTGTAATTGATCCGTGAAGTTGTTTTATTCTAGTAATTTATATGGACGAAACAAGTTAAAAGAAAATCTTATTAAAAATAAAACGTAACTTTTTTAGAATACGTGGTCTGAAGTAATTTTCTTCGAATTACGTTAAACAGGTATGTTCAATCAATTATTTGAAAAAAAAAATATTAGCGAAAGTACCAAAAGTACCTAATTTTTAAATCCGTGTGGAGAAATTGATTTGAAACCTAAACCATTAATTTTCAAGTAAACAAATCATTTTACCTTTCCAGTGTTAATGGTTTTCATTATTTAGTTACTGGGGAGATTTATGTAAAAGAAACTGTTTTCAGTTCTTGATCAGGTGAGTGATTAAAAATTACAACATGATGACAATGGTAAGGAAAGTGCCTTGGTTTCGATTCGTCATTGTTATGAAAAAGTAATTATAATTTTAAAAAAGAATTCAATACCTTCTTTTTCATATTCGTGGAACGTTTGGAGCCATTATTTGTACGATTTGAAAAATCTAAAATTACACGTTTTTACAAAAAAATCTCAAATCCATGAACCATTTATCGAAAAATATTTTCTTACGCGTTATCCCAAAGGTTTTCAAATTTTACTGAAGCCGGAAATAACAATAGCAATTTTAATAAACGCAAACCCTCACAACAGGAGGGTTCGAGTCGATAACGGACAGTAAATATTATTATTGAAAATATTAAACAAAGTACGAAAGAGGGTACTATTAACCGTTAAAGCTAAAATAAAGGAAATCACACATATCTATCGTCTCTTCATTTCATCAGTTTGACGAAGAAAACTGGTTCTTTGAGAGGAAAAGGGAAACAAGTCAGTAAGAAAGTTTTCTTTTCTTATACGTATGGTGTTGCAAGAGATAATAAAGGCAAATCTGTGCATATAATCTTTAGACGTAAAAAAAATTTGTAGTGTTATTTTAAGTGCGTATTTTTGTATTCGCTTTGCTTCAAGTCGACGGTTTTAATTTTGTTTGTCGTTCTCATAAAGTAATTGTTTTTCATTGAAAATGTTTCAATTAAACACTCTTAAGCTGCCAAAATTTAATGGTTTCGTTGTCAGATTTTTATTATAGCGCAGTTTTTCGTTCATCTCTATGTGTTGGAAATCGCAGGTGTTTGTTTCCCAAAATTCGGTGTTGATAAAGCCTGTTGATATCTTTAGTTGTTATTATTTCTTTTTAGGATCTTCCAAAGGTTGAGGTAAAACTTGTCTTGTAATGTACCTGTTTAATAATTAATTCACCAACAATCATGCTCATGTCTCCCATGTTGTGTTTGACAAAACGGCATAAAAGAAGGTTTTTTTGCCTTGAAGAAGCCCCCATTTGATAGGAGTGAAACGTCGGCTGTAACTTTATAAAAAAGCAGTGTATTTTTCTTACCTCCACCTTTGGAAGATCTTAAAAAGGAATAATTCTTTATTAAAGCGTACCGTAGGATTCATACCCACTTTATTTATGAACGATCATAAGTTTGGGTAAAATATTGACAAACTTCCGAACAATTTTTTTTTGCTAATTAAAACATTACATGCCGGTGTTTTAGTGGCCTAAATCAAGTACATTAAGGATTATTTTAGAAACCCGACGATCGGAAAATTTTCGCTTAATTTCAGCGTTATGTGTAAGCGGACTCATTTATCCTAACTGCAAAAAAACTATAATAATGTGTTGTCGCATATCATATTTTACGTTATATACGGAATAAAGAATTAATTCTCGAAAAATCGAACGACTAATTTAGTGATAGATACACCGTCAAAAACTTTGTCGTAAAGTGTGTTTTGATAAGATTTCAATTCCACATTTACATTAAGTTCGAGTATTGAAAAGTGCTTAGTGTCACAAAGCGACGAAAAAAGTGTGTACGATTGTTTTATTTTTTTGTTATAGTTATGGCGCTACATGTTAAGAATTGTTTCGAGTAAGTTGAATCGAATTATGTGTAGTACATCTTATTGAATTAAATTTTATTGAGAACTCATTAATCAACAATTAAAACAATTCAACTTATAAATTTATAGTCAATTATTGTTTACTTTTGAAACATAGTCGTTTTTAACCTCGATAAAGCCCTCTCAAGTTTGGTCGAAAGGTCGGCATTTATGTACTAATAAGACAAGTAGTTTTATCATTCGACCTCCACCTAGAACTAACACACCTTTATCTATTACTTAATTGGCGGTAAAATATTCTTAACAATAATCTTCCAAGTTGACCAAGCAGATCGGAAGATAAATAGGATATGATATGGGAGGAATAATAAGGTTGTAGATTGGGTCGCGGGGTAAAGATCGACTCCATGAAGAAAAATTGTTCTTTCTTGAGGTTGTTAAGAAGTGCATAGACGCAGTTAGAAGAAAGCCTATGTGCAGCAGTTAACAAAAATAAGAAGAAGAAGACAGAAGAACCTTACGAAATTTCTGAGTTATGACACTTCTTAGGATTGTTTAGAAGAATCGGTACTTTGATTAGGAGAGGTAAATATGGTATAAAAATTTTAAAAAATAGATCCAACGAAAATAGAAAATCGTACATATAAATCAACAAGTAAAACCAAACACAATAATCAAAAACTAGTAGTAAATGCAAATGTCCACCTTACCAAATTCAATGAAGACAGTTAGTGTGTCAAGTGATAAGGTTCCAGATTTATATTGGACGCAGACTTCAACATGCCCTACGGCACTGAACCCGGATATTTAAGGAAGAGACAATAGAATAGGCAATGACAATAACATTGCATTTTATATACTAGTTTCAATATCAAAGATATTTTCTACTAAAACAAATTCATAAATCATAATGAAAGTGTTAAATAACTTCAAACGTTTTCAACAATTGCACCATTGCATCAGTAGCTTCTTAAATATAGTTTAGTTTATTTGTGCCGAGATTTTATGACTATACTTTTGAAATGTTTGTCAAAGATACTGAGATGTTTTTATAGAGAAAAAAAAAATAATAGAAAAATATGAAAAGTGAAGAAATTTATATAAAATCTAAAACTATTAGCAATATTGATTAGAACCTAAAAACGATTATAAATGCTAGTTTAGGTAAAACCATAAATAAATTAAAACTCTTCCAAAGATAACATAACATAACGTAACTAGTTACGAAAACTAACTAAATATTTACAAAAATATATACTTTTCGTAACTAGTTACGAAAAGTAAAATTGTTCGCCACTTGCCAGATTGTTTTGACATTTGTTTTAGAAATGGTAACAATCAGTCACACTCGTTTAGAATTTGAATTCAAAATAGGATTAATTCCTTTTAAACTTTTTTTATTAGAAATTATATTGTATGTAACACGTAACGTAACATAATTTTTGTAACTCATGTGATTATCACATTTGTTACAAAAATCATGCGTTTCGTCACTGGTAACATAAATAGCTATATTAATATATAGCTATACTAATTTCGTTAATAAAAATGTAATTTACAATATCAATTCTAAAATAATTGTACAGGATATTTCATAGCTTCGCACTTTTTCTCTTGCGTTTGCGTCTTTGTCATTGGGCTTAAATTAATGTGGTTTGCTCAGAATTACAGCAGAATAATAAATATTTTTGTTTGTAAACTGTGGTCCAGAAGAATGTTAAACACTAAAGTTGCATTTTTTAAAATTGTTACTCCTTGTGTTACGTAGCTTTAGTATTTAAATTTAATTATAATTTGCCAACAGATGGGTGCATAGAAATGGTCTATTTTGCTGTTAAAGAGATTTTCGTTCAATATAAATACGTCAACATGATCTTATACACTGTGTCTACTTAAGTTGGAACCATATGAAAAACGTTTGTAATATTTTTTTTAAGTTATTCTTAATAAAACGTTCTGCATGGTCGAAAACTTAAAATGCGACCATAAGACACTAATTTTAAAAGCCGTATAAAAAGTTTGTCAAAAAATTTAGTAGCGTTATTTTTTAGAATGTTTAATGAAGGATTGTTTTAAATTAAAAGTTATTCGAACAATAAGTTTTGCGACTCGTGTTAACAATCACCTACGTAAATGCATTTGCATTAAGCAACTGTCGACATAGTTGCTTAATTAAATGTTATATCTAAATATGAATCTAGCATGAAAAGAAACAATAAAATGTTTAGAAGAAGGTAGATATGTCAAAGCTTCAGTAGATTGAATTAAAATTTAATTATGTTTGTTTTTGTATAAATATGTGATGTTTGTTTACTAAATATTTTTTGTATGGATTTTCCGAATTCTAAAATAAATAGTTATTATGCATTCATTACGTATTTAAATTACAAAATTTTTCAAAAACATTGTTAAATGGAAAGGTTATCATCATATTTTTAACAGATAAGAGGGATAAATTCAATATCAAAATTTATAACTGCAAATATACAGGGCGTAACAAAAATAAAGGTCATAAATTAAACCACATATTCTAAAGCTAAAAATAACTTAATAGAACCTAACTTACCTCAGTAAAAATGTGCATGCAAAAAAAATGTTATAATTTTTGAAAAGTTTTTGGTAATATTTCCCTTAATAAAAGCACCATTTCAACGAAATTTGGTATTCAACAGTTTTTTAGCATGAGAAATCTAAATCTGACACACAGTTTTGATGTACATTGTAGAGGGCGCCACCAGCAGCACTTCGCGTATATTAAAATGTTCATAACTTTTTACCCCTCGGTATACTGGATTGTTGTTCGAAGATTTTCATTCCTTGACGTGATGAGCCCAAAAAAGTATACTTAAAAGATGTCGATTCGGCCAACCGTTTCCACTAAAATCGACACTGAATCTTCAGTTGTTATCGAGATACAAAAATTCCGAATAACAAAAAATAAAGTATAAATGAATTTTTAAGTTATTTGCAGGTTTCAACATTTTTATTTAATTTTAGTTATTTACAAAAAAATTCATGTATACTTTATTTTTTTGTTATTTGGAATTTTTGTATCTCGATAACAACTGAAGATTCAGTGTCGATTTTGGTGGAAACGGTGGCCGAATGACATCTTTAATAACTTTTTGACTCATCACGTCAAGGAATGAAAATCTCGAATAAATCCAGTATACCAAGGTAAAAGTTATAAATTCGAATAACAAAAATAAAGTATAAATGAATTTTTAAGTTATTAGCAGGTTTCAAAATTTTTATTTAATTTTACTTATTTCAAAAAATTCATTTATACTTTATTTTTTGTTATTCGGAATTTTCATAATGAAAAAGTATACCGAGAGGCAAAAAAATGAACATTTTAATGTACGCGAAGTGCTGCTGGTGACGCCCTCTACAATGTACATCAAAACTGATTTAGATTTATCATGCTGAAAAACTGCTGAATACCAAATTTCGTTAAAATCGTGCTTTTATTAACGGAAATATTACCAAAAAACTTTTCAAAAATTATAACTTTGACACCCTGTAACTTTTTTTGCATGCACATTTGTACTGAGGTAAGTTAGGTTCAATCGAGTTATTTTTAGTCCCAGAATATATGGTTTAATTTATGACCTCCATTTTTGTAATATAAAATGCAATTAATCAACAAACCTAAATTATCATACTAATTTGGCTGTAATTTGGATGTAACGATTAATTCAAAACAACGTTACATTACAACATTGTAAAAAATAATGGTACTTTACTATTGTGCATAGTTTTTGACAAACCTCACATAGAGCTTAAAAAAATGATATGTGATGGTTCCATTTTAAGTTCTAGACCATACAGAACTTTTTACCAAGAATAAGTTTTTTCAAAAAACCGATAATAAAAAAGTTTTCCATATCGTTTTAATTTAAGTAGACACACTGTATATCATACCTGGTACTTCATTTTTTTAGAAATTGTCAGAGATAATACTCGTATATGCATTAGCCTTTAAGCAACATGTGCAATTAAACAACATGAAAGAGAGGAGCTAATGCCACTCCACGTGTTAAGGCTTAACACCTAGCAAAATTCAAATCATAATTTGCCAACAGATGGTACGATTAAAAAACGTGTTTTCTATGTTGGTTGGATCTATGTTTTTTAAATCTTCATTATCAACTGATAACAAAATTGTGTTACAACATAAAAAACTGTAATTTCTGTTAATACACATTTATTATTTTTAAACTTTTTTTTTGTAAACTTTTACAAAATTGAGTTTTGAATGCTACTTCTCAGAAATATTAAAATTTTTTTTCTACTTTACAGGTCTATTAAAGCACCCAAATGACGTCATAACTCGTTTTGTCCTAGAATAGACTCGTTTTATTTTACTGCATTGATGTAGGTCAACTATCACTTACATCAAAAGTACATGTAAAGACTTTTTGTCAACAACTGTTTTATAAATAATACCAGTATCCACAAAATTTCCTAAAATTTATTAAATGTTAGAAAGCATTTTGAACACTCAACTGTTCATCTCTAAAATGCTACTATTGGAATTTTTTCTATTAACTAAATTAAAAATATTTCTGCGAATAATTATTCAAACAAATGATATTTATCTGTGCTTAACTAAATTTTACACGTTTCTGCAGGTCTCGTGTTAAAACCGAGATCATTTATTCTTAGTGAAAGTTGCAGAAAAACATTCGGAGTTTGTGATTCGAAACTACAGTAAAATTCCTAGAATACTGTATAATAAACTTTCGGAACGAGGGCTCCTACGAAATTTTTACCATTAATTAAATATCAAATATTAGCACATAAAGAGTAATTTATTGAATTTTTCGATTTGGAAGATTTATTTCTAATATTTTTTTTTAAAAATGATCAACATAAAGTGTAAAAATAAAATTTGCGAAATTGGGTTCTATTCATTAACATAAAAATGTATGCAAATTATCACTGTGAACTGTGTTTCCAAAAATTACATCACAAAACTTTTCCTTACATCCTCTGACGCGCAACGAATGCACTTTTTAAAACCACTCCTACAAAATTACCATAATTTTTTGAACCTTTGACTTTTTTTACAGAATTCTTTTCCGAACTCTGTCTAATATGTCGATTTCTCTGTTTGCTTTGCAAAAAATTTATAAAAAAATGAAATTAAATATTTTTATTAGTCACAAAAGAGCCCAATAAAAGTATTTAAAAATTTTAGTTTGGTTTCAATTGCAGAAATTGTTCTAAGAGAACCATTCATTTTTATTAAACTGTCGGATAATCTAAAATTGTATAGATACTTGATCTCTCACAAAACTAGATAATGACTAATTAGTATTTTTTTTCGAGTCATATGCTGCACCATAGTCACTTGATTTTGTAACTGTTTTTACAAAAACTTACCCAAATAAAAAATTTATCAAGTACTTTGATAATTGGGTTCTTTAGCAAATACTACCAAAAACACAAAAAATTAAATTTGTTTGGCCACATTAATTATAATTTATTTTAGATTTTTGACGTTTTTTATTTCAAAACATTTTGTTTACTTAGAGCAGCTTTAACCCAGAAATATCAATTTTTTAACTAAGTATATTGGTCGCAAAAATCTATAGACCCAAGCATTTTTGAACGCTTTGATTTCATTTACATATACACTTGTAAAAAAATAAAATCTTTTTTTAAATGACATTGTGGTAAAACCAATCAAAATTTATTTAATTTGATTACCCCAGCAACTCGTTAACTAAAATTAATAAGTGGAAATCTTTTGACAACAAAAGTAACCTCAAATTTAATAAATAAATTTAATTTAATAAATTTCTCTCTTTCTTTTAAGTTTATGTAAGTTTTTTCTTGAAGTGGTGATGATGTCATGCAATTTTCTTACCAAATACCATTCGTGTGTGTGAATAAAACCTGAATTTTTTTCTTAGTGATTATCAAAAACGTGTCATTAGTTTTCGGTTCCTTCGAACTAATTAATGACGGTTTTGACAATCACTGCACACCTTTCCAGATATAACTAATACAGATATACTAATATTTGTAGAAACCCGTCTCAAAATACAATAAATGTTGATTTAACTTTAGACCATATAAGACTATCTCACTTCATTTACTTTACAGAATATTCTCCAAACCTCTTCATAAAAAACGTATTAAACATTTAGACGTACTGGGTCGCTTAGCAGATTTAACCAAACACACAATTTTTGAAAAATTGTTTGATCACATCGGTTTCAGGAAGAATCACTGTGATCATAAATTTTTTTGATGGTCCTTTAAATCTCTTTACTATTCGGAAACCTGATATAAAATGTTTCAATGTCTTTAAACTTTTGGTTATTTTTGTAGAAACCTTTCGCAAAATAAAATAAATTTTGTTTTCGTTTTAAATCACACAAGACTCCATAGACACATAATTTTCGGACACTTTTATTTACTTTTTCTATGTTGGGCCACTTACAGAGCTATAAAAGCACCCAAATGAGTTTTTTTAAATAGAAAATTGTGTTCTTTTATAGAAACAGAAGAATTTTTATTCTGAACGGTGGTAACACTGATTTGATATTAAACTTCAAAGCTGTCATTACGTTCGCGGTGCGTTAATTTAATCGTAATAAATATTCAGTAGATTTATTTATCTACTTATTTTTATTTTCACCATTTTTTAAAATTAAACGTATGATAAATGTACTAATTAAACTTAAACTAGCATTTAAAGTAAAATTTAATGAAAATATTATAGAATTCAAAATTCCCTAAATTTAAAAACTCGCGAAATTTTATTTTAAAATCAACCTGTAAAACCCAAAATAAAAAAATAGAAAGAATTCGTTTCAAAAGACATTTTAACAACTGTACTGCGTCTTCTGAAACTAGTTCTTTAATATACTATTAAGAAATCCTTTCCAAAACTCTTAATAAAAACTGTATCAACTACTTTGATGTATTGGATTCTTTAGCAAACTTAAATTTGGTTGACCACATTAGTCACGAAAGTACTTTATTATAAAGGGGGGATATTTAAAATTTTAGACGTTTTGGCTTTTATTTTTGCACTTTTCAAACCACATACTATTGGCTAAAAACTGAAGCGTAGAATCACTAGCTCATATGCAAGAAGTTCATGACAGCTGCCGATGCTATAATTTTTTGTTTTTCTCCGACAATGAGATCTTCCTTTTAGGAGTTTTTTAGTAATGGTGGGGGATGGTTAAAAATCATTGTTTATTTATTTGTGATTACAATACTTACAATAAGGCCTTCTTCAGGAGATAAGATGCGAGACAAAAAAACTAATCAATTTGTTTGTCCACGTTTCGACACCAAAGTTTGCGTTGTCTTCTTCAGGAACGCAACCTTTGCGAAACGTCAACAAACAAATAAAAAAGTTCTTATGTTAAAAATTTAGAAAAACTATAAAAAAATCACATATTTGTATCATATTTAAAGAGATTTATAGGCACTAATTAATTATTTAAGTAATTTATGTATTTTTATCTAGTCTAGATGCAGTAAGAATACTACTAAAATACTCGTAAATGGAAGGTCCCACGACCCGCTGTTGGATAAATGCTGAGGAGATCTTGAAGAATTAATTTAAAAAAAATGCTATGATAATTCTGTGGTTGGCAGTCAAGAGGACGTAAGTCATTTTTTTTTGTAGAAGTTGGGTTTTGGTACTATAGTATTAGAAAATTGCAAACATGTATGCTGTTAAAAAGGTATAAGTACATATGCATTGCAAAGAGATAGATTGTAGTCTTCAATTTTGACATAAGTCGTCTTGCATGGATTTCTTTCTACAAAGAAGCGTATTCTACTTATAAGACAAAAAAGTGACTTACGTCCTTTTGATTGTCAACCACAGAATTGTAACATGTATATTTTTTATAATGGTTTAATTGTGCCAGATGGTAAAACGTCTGGTCCTTTTAATGAAAGAGAAGAAATAACTAGTCAGTTCATGGTATAAGGCGACGTTTCCCAACTAATGTAGTTGCTTCTTCAAGCCTAAGCTAAAGATTAAGACAAGTTTTGTAGATATTTGTAATTGATCATCAACAATACACAATATTTAAATAATTAAACTAACACTTACAACACGCAAACATTCAATGTAACGTCATATTGCGCATGGATCGTAAATAGCAATCGATGAATGTGGGGCCTCTTCAACTTGTTAACAAATGCAAATCCAACTGACTATATGTGTTACTCTCTTTCTTAAGAGAACGAACTGTTAAAGATAAATTTTTATTTACGTTTTCTTTTTGTTAATTTTTTCATTATTTGCTCATTCGGTTTAATTAATTATTTGTTATATATTTAATGCAACAAAAAAATAGTGGCAGAGATTTTGTCAGAGTGACTGGCAGATGGAATAAGATTTAAGGGGAAACATTTTATATTTCTGTTTATAAATTTTAAAAATGAATATTTTATCTGATTGGGCATTCAAAAATCTAAGATTTCGGTATTCAAAATTTTTTGATACAATATTAACCGTTTTCGAGATAATCGTTGTTAGAGGAACAAGGGTTATTGGTTTAAATTTTTGTTTATTTAATTATGAAACACCGATTAAGTAAATTGGTTTTATTTTTTTTTAAATTTGATTAAAAACGAAGAAATTTATGTCTTTATAACAAGTGCTGGAAATGTCCACAGTCCCCATTCTTCTACGCGTATAAGATGTAGCTCGACGAGGGTGTTTTATAGGACACATGTTTATAGAAAAAACAGTCTTTATTCCATCTCAAAAACACGCTATTAAAATATTTGTACTGAGTTTTAAGACACCGCGTATATTTTACAGAACTATGTTATACTCAAAGTTACATTAAATGAAGTCTCACATCAAGGAACTATCCTAAAATCTATATCTATTGATGGACTCATTTGTTGTTGTAATAGGTAATGGATTTCTTGTAATGATTGACTTTGTTTATTATTAAATTTGTTCGCTTCATAAAATAAATAAAGTTTAATGTAATTTGAGAAAATAGTTTCTCGATCAGCCATGATAATTTTTTTAATTTAACGTATTTATCCGTTAATTGATTTCATACAAGACCTAATTAATTTCACGAGTGTAATTGAATCATTAATTAAATTAGTAGGTTTAATTTGAAAATTGAGTAATGTTAAATTGTAGGTATATAACTGGTAAGCGGTTAATCTGAACGCTTCCTACTACCATTCCTACGTCGGGACAAAACGAGATACCGCGCGCGCACACTTTCCTATTTATTAGTTTTATTAGACTAATTGGAAATCAAAAAGAAAATAAAAATTGTGTTATAGACAATAAAATTTCCAACAACTTTCTTTTCATAACTTTTTGTATAATTAATATTGGTGTAGATATTGTTAGACACGTCATATCTGTGTAATTACTTATTGGATCAAAAGTTACGGAGCTGATTTTCAAACTAACTTTAAAGAAAAAATTTCTACGGTAACGTCTGTAGCAAATTTCCTTATTATCGTCCATAACTCTCACACAAAAACAGAAAACAAACAACAATATGAAAATTTTGATTCCCAAAATTGTTACATGTAGAGGATGGTCCAAAGTTACGGAGGTGATTTTCAATCAAATTTTAAAGAAAATTAAAATTTTACAGTAACGTCTGTTGCAAATTTCCTTATTATCGTCCATACCTCTCACACAAAAACAGAAAACAAACAACAATATGATCATTTTGATTCAGAAAAATTGTTACATGTAGACGATAGTCTACAGTTACGGAGCTGATTTTCAATCAAGAAAATTAAATTTCTACAGTAACGTCTGTTGCAAATTTCCTTATTATCGTCCATAATTGTCACACAAAAACCGAAAGCAAACAGCGATATGATAATTTTGATTGAGAAAAATTGTTACATGTAGACGATGGTCCAAGTTACGGACCAATTTAATTGTAACGAAAATTAAATTTCTACAGTAACGTCTGTTGCAAATTTCGTTATTATCATCCATAATTGTCACACAAAAACAGAAAACAAACAGCAATATAATTAAGATAAATAAAGTTGTGTATAATTAAATCAAATTACTATTATTTGAAAAAAAATGTATAAAATGAATATTTTTGTAAATATTCCAAGATTTCGGAATATAGGTTAACGGCCATTTTGACTTGATAAATTATGCCCAAAATCTAATCAAATCTGCATTGTTATAAATAACACACATATATATATATATATATATATATATATATATATATTTATGCATAATTTTATAAAAATTTGACCGGCGGTTTTCCTGACATCTTGTTTAGACACGGACGGATGGCCAACCGGGCGGCCATGGGACAAAAACGTTTTTATTGTTTTAGAGTTCATTAGATTTCAAACAAAAATCATTTACAATAAAAAAATTCAAATAAAAATTGTTTTTAATTTAATTTAACACAGATTTAGTTTGATCTACAATATTTAAAAAAATATTGAAAAACGTGACATACCTATTTAAATGAAGATTGGATCCATAAATAATTTTTATTTATTAAAAATTTGTTTAACTCAAAAATACAAACAAATTTCTCTCAATTAAAAAAAAATTTAAACACAATTTGACACCACGAGACTGAATACAGTTTAATTCAAATTTTAATCCAGCATCACCGTGTTACTATTTGTTACAAAAGTTTCTGTTATCCTTTCAATTATAATTTGTAATTTACAAAATTTATAACTTTCAAGAATAAGCATTGTTTTAAAAAGTATGATATTTCGTGAAAGTAACACCCGCTACAGATTACTACTGTAACGCCCATTACACAATGAAAATTTTAAGTACAATGTTATTTTGAATAGTGTATGTGATAGATAATAAAATAAATTACAAAACATGGTGTCTTAAACCCATTTGAAATTAGAGATACCCGTTCAATTGTTATAATATAAATATTTTTTTCACAATCTGGAAGTTCTGATCTCTAAAAACAAATCACTATTAAACAATAAATTATTTTAAATTAAAATTTTTAAAGTTTGAATTGTTGATCACCTCTTCGAAAAATGTTTATGGTGTGTAGGTGGCCAGATGGTAAAAACGTCTGGACCCCTATAACTGGTGTACAACTATAAGTGGAGTTGTGCCGAAAAACTCAAGTCTTGATTGAAAGCAACTTTACCTTTAACCAACACTTAAGTTTTTTTAGGTGCAACGCCAGATTCAGTTATAGGGATCCAGGCGTTTTTACCATCTAGAAACCTATGCAATAAGAACTTTTAATTTTAGTTCGTGTATTGGTTTTCTACTTTTTTACTCTATGATTTTGTATTTCTAAAGGATTTAAATTTTCCAAAATTTGTCATAACAGTAGAATCGCTATACTGTTTGGAAACTTTCGTTACGATTGAATGGCGATATAATGAATTTGCAAAACTTTGCATGTCTTCAAAACCAAGTCGTACCTGATTATTTTTAGTCATAATTTTTTTGACTTGAATGAAGACGTTAGATTACAAAGTAATTCATAAATTAATAGTGACGAAATTATACTTTTTTGAATTTCGATAATTTTATATAGCCCATTATAACGCGTGATTCAAAAAATGTTTCATCAAACTTTGCCATGAACGACAAAGAAAGATATAACAGGTGTATCTTGTACATTTGTCAATTCTGACAGATTCAATTTCAACACACTCAGTTTTCTGCATTTAGAGTAGACGTACGTGAATTTTTTCATGGTTTATTTTGATAAAAATTTTTTGAATCACGGGTTTCAACAAAGTTTTGAATTATCGGCATTATTTTGATTCGCTTGGCAACAGATCTCCGGTTTTATGTTTTGTATTGCATTATTAAATAACATTAAATGTTAAATAGTAAAAAAATAAAAAGATCATCAAACTTCTAACGTAAAACTTAAATTGAAGGATAAAAATTTCACAAATGACCGCGCTTACCAAATAATCATAGTGGCCAGACCATTAAATTTGCCTCAATCATAAAAGTTTCACGGTATTTAATACGTTAATCATATACTTGGTATTTTAAAATTGGAATCATCAGTCGTTCAATAATTGAAGAGATTAGTCAAATTTTAAGAAATTATGAAAGGTTTTTTGCAATTAGTAAAATTGCTGAAAAATGATCCGTCTCAACTAGTACTAAAAGGTAAGAAATGTTTAGATAAACCGAAAACGTAAACGCAAGAGGTATTAGAACCCAGATATATTTACAGAACATTTCAAAAAAATTTGTAATCCCTAAGGTTAAAGGTTATACCAATATTGATCAAAATTTGAAGGTAAGTTACACATTTCAAACGATTTCTTTCTCAAGCAACATTTCCAATTACCTTGAGTTATTCAATATTCAATATTTAATAGAAGACTAAATTTACAGATAAAGATACATATTTTTAAAAAATCAACAGATCTAATACATAAAAATGTATATAGACAAAGACAAGACACGTATCTGTGGGTGCTTGCCTTAACGCTAACTCTTAATTTAATTTTTTATTTTGAATTTTTAATCAACATTCCTTCACTATTTTATAAAGGACATAGAGTAATATTCACATTTTTTTTTCTGAAATATATTGTGATCAAACATTTGTAGAAGGGATCTCAATAGTAACATCCGTTACAAGTTACCAAATTAAGGCCAATAAGGTTAGATACATTTACGACTAATTAACTTATTTTTAATGTAAAGCATTAAGCAAATTATCAGATTTTTGTAAGGTGTTATTTATGCTTTGTTATTTTTCGACATACTTCTGATGCAAAAATATTCACTAGTACAAAACGTTTCTATTAGTTTCCAGTAATTAGTTAAGAAAACTACAGAGTTTTGACACTTCCTAGAATATGAAATATTTCTTATCATATGTCAAAATTTAAAAAACTGCGGTTTCTAATACCACTTTTCAAAATATTTCTTGCATTTTATCAAACTCAATGCCAAGAAGTACCTACTTTAATTTCTGTTTAAAAATAATATTTCAGTAGTTTTTGTTTTAAAAAGTTTCATCAAATTCATATATTTTAAACATGTAACACCCGACCCTATTACACCTGTTACAAAACAAATACGCGTGTAAAATATAAAATGTAGGCTGTGCAATGTTTTCAGAGTTTACGCAGAACAGAAAAAAAATAATAATAAGCATCTTGAATCTTGAAAATTAGTGATGTTGATAATAATTCTTAAGAAGTTAACTACTAAAGGTGTACATGCGGTTACCAATATTCGTTACAACAAAATTTGACAAAATTGTTCAGATAGGTACATATGTAAACAAACAAATTTAAAACAAATTCAATAATTTTTAGAAAAAGAGGTTAACTTAATATTGACTAAAATTTGAAGGTTGGTTACACATTCTAGTAAACAAATACTTGCAGTCACCTTGACTTACACAATATTTGATAGAATGCGCCAATTTTACTTGATATTCGCAGTTACGTATACATATTTTAAAAACAAAGAGAGCTAATATGTAAAATTATATAAAAGTGCAGACAAAGACAAAACACGTGTCTGTGAGTGCTTGACTGCGTGTTATTAGTTTTGGAGATTTTTCATTTTACAACTTGACAATATGTGAAGAGTAAAACAGAAATAAGTGAAAATTTCCATGGATTCAAGTAATTATTATTTTAACACATATAAAACATGTTCATTTCAATTAATTAAGTTATGAATTTTTAATTTTTTACAAAAACTTTATACTTTTGTATACTACTGATAAAATTACCATTTTATTAAAATTAAAGAAGAAAATTGTACTATAAAAGTAAAAATAATCAATAATGAAAGTTAGCGACTTTATTATTAAACTCAATGACAGATAATTATAGAAGTTGTATACCTAGAGTGACAAGCCGGCTATTACATACTAAATAATTTCATAGAATAAAAAATGTGAGAGGTATGTACCTACTAGTATTTTTTTTAATTTTCCCCTGTCAATCGTATGTAGAATAAATTTTTAATTTTTTGAAATTATAAGACTATGGATTATATAATCGTAATCAAGCACTCATCCCTCCCTCCCTCGTTAGAAACAAGATACATCACTGTTGTGTACTTTCGTTTTCAATTTATAACATAAAGAAAAATGTATAATTAAATGAATCAGTTTTGGTGTTAGAAGAAGTAGTTCAAGTTAATTAATTAACGTTAAAGTTAGACGTGTGCAACAAAAACATAAATATGAATATAAACTCATGCTGCAAGAGGAACATAAATGCGTCCAGCAATGAGAGAGAAAAAAACAAATACTATTAAAAAAATTATAATTTCAAAATTATTTGACAGCTAACATTCAAATTTAAAAGTAACAGTTTTACAACCCATTACTCAAGACGGTGATTTAATACGGTATTAAAACAACATAATTAATGTAGAATAAGATGTAAGTGTTGGAAAATAGGTGTTGCAACAAAATTAGTCACAACAATAATTTGTATATTTAAATGTTATTACAGACAATTGTGTTCCCAAAACAATTATGGGTAAAAAGAAATGGATTAACTTCGGGCTATAATTATGACTTTTACCGTTTACATTCGGAAACACAATTTAATATATACTACTGTTAAAATTGCAAGCCTCAGAGAATTTTGAAAAATATCCCACAATTAGTTAAATTATGGATTTAATTTTGAGAAAAATAGGGAAAGCTTCACTCATTGAAAACAAATCAATTTATTTTATAATAATAAAATGTGCAGTTGAGAAATTAACAACTTTCGTTTTTGTATCCAAAAACTATATCTGTTCATTGAGCACCATTCTACTTTCCAAACAACATAACAATTGTCTTTGTTAATTTTTACTCTTTATTGTGATTTAACAACATTTTCTCTTGTTTCGTTTCTACGAATCAAACAAAAACAAATTAGCGGTGCCATCTGTGATTGTGTAATTTGTATGTAAATTTCGATTTCTAGTGCACGTTGCCTAATCAATCGTTGGTAAATTGAAGTCTAGAATTTTAATCTAATTCGTGTTAGGAAACGAGTGAAATAACACAAAAAATAACAAAAATAATTAATTTAAAAAAAAATAATTGGTTGATGCGGATGTGTGAGTTGTTTGATGCCACTTCCATTTTTCCATAACAATTAGTATTTTCCCAGTAACTTGCCTTTAAACGATCAAGGTAAAGATTAAGCACAATTTAACCTGAACTTTTTTAATCTAATAAAGATTCACTCAAAAAAATTGTTTTCTAATTTGATAACCTACCAAATCAACATAAGAAAATGAAAGTGGCAGTCGTCTGATGCTTTAATATTTAAACATGCGATTAAAAATACAGTAGGAGTTTCTTGGACCGTACACACAAAAACCATAGAAAGTCTAATTTGCATTTTTGATAATTACTAAACTCTATTGCAAGAATCATCCACATAAAATAATCAATAATAAACCTCTGGGCTACCCAACAACCTTGTCCTTCTTTCAGCAGCACGTGGTAAAAATACATCTACACACAACAATCAATTCGTTACCGTTATTACCAAAAAAAAATTTAATTAATCCAACTAGTATGCAGCCACAATATTTAAATTTTTAAATTAGCACACGTGCAAGTAAAAGTAAAATGAAAGTTGTAGCATTGCCCATAAGAGTAATTAATATTGGCATTAATTTATGAATAAAGAATTAAGGTGCGTTATTTTACTCACGCAACTTAAACAAATTTAATCCGGGCCTGTTATTCAAAAATTAATATTTTTACGACACTTACTGTATTTTACAGATTAAAAGTCATGCACAAAACACAGAGGATAACTGATCGAATACTGAATCTTACTATAAGGTGATATCGAAATACTTTTGCACTCCCGCCATTCCTTTCCTTTTAATCTCCTTCCACAATTAATTTTGATGCTGGGGTAATTCTACCAAAAAAAAAAGATTAATTTTTTCTATCTAGAAAATGGAAGGAATTAATTTGCTATTAACAAGTCGTAGATAAAAATTGTAATAAAAACAACAATTAAACATCTTTTTGCACTATCGTGAAATTCATCTATATAATACTTACATTTTATATCTAACTTCCTTTTTTTCGATAATTAAGGTGAGCGAATATTATGCAATTGAAGGTATAGGATTAGGACTATCAAAAAACAAAGTTTGTATTTTACTTTTGAATTTATTGCTTTTGTTTGTCTTTTAGTCAGAGTTACAGCGTTAATGATTTATTATTACACCTTGAAAACACTACGTGAAACAAGTAGTTTTTTAAATAACAAAGAATTTAAGGTTGAAATAGTTGTAGGGTATCTGAAACAAGATCCTTTGAAATTTTAAACCCGGATTTTCCAGGTGCATTAATTTCATTTCGTCTAAAAGTGCAAAACATACTGTAACTTTATTATGAAACGCGAATACCTATTTTCTCAAATTTCATTTTAGTAGCTAACCGTAACCAACCGACATTTTGTAACAAGCCAATGAAGTGTTTACAAAACAAAAGAAGGTAACATACATGTATTTAAATTGTTTATTTTTTCCCAACTGTCAAAATTAGAAAAACTAAAATTGATTAAAGTGCGGTTCATTACGTAATTCTCCTGCTCGTGTCTATTAGTCATGTTACTTAGTTAACAATACGTAATATTCCCAATAATAGTGCAGCATTTCTATTGGTTATAAATTGGTATCTTAATAAAAAATCTATATCTTACTTAGTTTCATTAAATGATTCATTTTAAAGAAATTCTAAATGCATATAGAAATGCTTGGTTCAAATATTAATGTCGGGACTATATCCTATTAAAGATAAAACTCAAAGAGAAAACAACTGGATGAATTACATAGGAAAGGCCACAGAATGCAACAAAAAGCAACGAATGAATAGTCATAGACAACATTCTGTAAAAAGCTCTCCGATGACCTGGAATCTTCACAAACGTAAATAAAACTGTTCAGCAAAAGGAAGATGAAAATCTACTACTCGTATCCCCCTTTTTTATTAATTTTTTTCTTGCAATTCTGTGTGGCGTATCACATTCCTTTCTTCCATCACTTTTGACTTATAATTATTTCTGGTAGCAACATCAAGTTGCTACCAACTTATAATCGTCCAGATGACAAAACCACTTTTTCGCATTTTCTGACCTAACCATCTACCCAACTGAAATTCCACGATTGTTGGTCTTGAAATTCCACGTCTTTTAGTAAAAACTGTTTTTCGAGAGCTCAGTAGTGTAACTAGTGGAGTCCCTCAAGGATCTATTCTGGGTCCCATACTTTACGCAATTTATACGTCCACCTTTTGTTTTTATATCAAAAATGTAAATTCCACTTATACGCTGACGATACCCAACTTTATTATTCGTTTGAACCTGGTGACACACAAGCAGCTTCTGATCGAATTAACGAAGATCTCCTAAATTTAAAATTGTTATCAAAGGATCACTGTTTATAAATAAATGCTAAACAGTCTAGCGTATTAGTGTTTGGCAGTCGTAAATTACGAAAAAAAGTTGCTTCTGAACTAGAAGTTCAAATTGACGGAGCTCGATTAAATTGCGTGGAGATGGCAAGAAATTTAGGACGACTTTATATTGACACAAATCCACTTTTTAAATTTCATATCGCAAAACTGATTCAAAAAGCTTATGCAAATTTCAAAATTCTCTTTTCTAACAGACATCTTCTTGACAGAAGTTTAAAAATTTAATTGTGCGATTCATTAGTGCTCTCACACTTCAACTTTTGGGATCAGGTGTACAATCATTGCCTTGTTAGAACTGATGTTATCAGAATTCAACGAGTTCAAAATGCATACCTTAGATTCGTTTATGGTATCAGAAGAAGAGAGCATATATCTTATAAGTTGGCTGATGTTAATTGGTTGAATATGAAAAATAGGCGTCTTCTGCACTATTTGTGTTTGAATTTTCAAATTATTACTGAAAAAGTTCCATGATATATTTTTGAACGATTAAGTTTTCGTACTGATGTCCATAATCTTAATCTTAGATACAGGAATCTACTTACACCTCCTATACATAAAACAGCAATATTTGAAAGATCTTTTACATTTTACATCACCAAGATTGTTAATAGTAGACTTTGTGAAGACGAGGCGACATTTGCGACATCTATGATCTCTTTTAAAAAAATTGAAAAAAGAGCCTCAGCTAAAACAAAACAATCAATAATTGTTATCTGTTCATTTTGTACTTAACATTTTTTTTCTTTTTGTTATTCATTTTTTGTTTTTGTTTCTTTTGGCTACTATATTCAGGGTGTTTCTGAAAGGTGTGTACATGGCTTTACCAGAGGTTCTCTGGCTCAAAATAGACCGTTTGACACCAATTTACCAATAACCAAAAGTGCACCATAAAGGCGGCAGAAGGCGTCAAACATTTCAAAAAGATATTGTATATTGGGAATAACTCGAGAACCGTTCAACGGATTTTGTTCCGCTTTTGTATGCTGGTTGTCTACTTGAATTTCTAAGCGTATGGATGCGCCTACGATAGATATGATTTTAATTTTTTTCTGATCGAACTATTAACATTAGCGCAATTTAACAAAAGAGAAAAAAGTTTTCAAATTGTTCATTTTATTTGTCAGAATTATTTTGGTTTCATATTGTTGACGGTTGTTAAAATATTATCATTTATTTGACAGTGCCCGTATGAAAGCGATTTTTCCTGGCATCAGAAAGTTGTCCACATTACACAAAAAAACGTCTTGGGAAGCAGACAACCAGCATACAAAAGCGGAACAAAATCCGTCGAACGGTTCTCGAGTTATTCCCAATATACAATATTTTTTTGGAAAGTTTGACGCCCTCTGGCGCTCTTATGGTGCGCTTTTGGTTATAGGTAAATTGGTGTCAAACGATCTATTTTGATCCAAAAAACCTCTGGTAAAGCCATGTACACACCTTTCAGAAACACCCTGTATATCTCATTGAATCTGGGCTAGCAAGGAAGAGCAGAGACCTCTTTAGAGGCTTTCTGATTGTGAGCCCTTTAGCCGTAATAATCTATAATTACTTTTGTTTTGTTTGTGCTACTGCGCAAACAGTACATTAAAATTATTTTGTTTTATAGATTCTATAGTTTATATTATATTATATAGTTGTATATTTGGCGGCTAATTAATTATTATCATAATTATTTTCTCTTTTGTTTATTTGGAATCAAAATGGAAAATCAAAATTTATCCAAAAATGGACAAGTATTTTATTTGTTAGTCCATTTTATTATACTTATATTATTTAAATATACTTTTTATACTTTTATACTTTTTAAAAGAAAAATGTTCCAAGCTGGCGACTACAGTATAAGCAGCTCACATCGACACCAACGGGACTTATATTAACGTTATACAGAGTGAGTTTTAAGTCGGGAACGCTTTAATGATCCCAGAAACACTTGCACGATTGCTATAGATTCTGATGTGCAAGGGTCCTGTGATACGGCTGCTTTGTGGTGGTATTTACATTGTTGTCAGATCTTTCCTTTTTCCGAAATAATAATGAACATTGTTATTTTACTGGAACAATGAACATAATTGTTATTTCAAATGGATCACTCTGTATTATTTTGCTTTTTGGAATCCATTATCGGAGATAATGTAAATGTGGCTATAATTTCTAAAGTATGACATTGAGGTATAGGGAATATTTCTTAAAGAATAACAAACTTCATTATCATTCGGAAAAGGAAACATCTGACAATGACTAATTATAATATCGGCCATATCACAGAACTCTTGCACATTAAAATTTATAAAAATTGTTCAAGCCGTTTCTGAGATAATTGAGACGTTCCTTACTTAAAATTCACTCTGTATAATCGAAATGTAATCAATGTAATTCATAAAAACCTAACGTTTCCGTAAGTGCGGAATTGATGGTTAATGTATATTTTTTGCATAGCACAGTAGTCTTCAAACTTCAAGATGGACTTTTCAGACTACAAGTTGATAAATGGTTTAGGAAAATTATGCATTTTTTTACCATTTTTGTTTGGTTCACTACCATGTTTTCCATTTATTCCAGTGCTTATATATCTTGATGATCTAAATGTTGACAGCATACAAACTAATTAATCCATTGTTAGACAGCTAGATAATTGTATCAGCAATCAACTCTAACTGTTCGTCAATGACTTCCACTGACTAAGATCCGAATTCAACAAGAGCCCTAATATCAAACTTGCTCTCAACATGTTAGTTTCTCATTACTAATTCCAGCTGTAGGAATATTTTAGTCACTCATTGTTCTTTGTTCATTTCTGAAGAGCGGTTAGTGAGGTTAAGGAGCTATAACTAACTTAAAGTGTAAGTGGGCTTTTAGAACGTTTAGAACTGAATTAGACCATTAATCTTATACATTTTCCGATATTTGATGTTACCGCCATAAAATGTTTTATTAAAATCCTCATTTTGGCTGGTTTCAATACTCTCCTAATGACGAGATTGCACTTAAACAATTAAAGAGACATGGGCAATGAACTTCGCTAAAAAAATACAGACTTTTGCTAATTATGTGCACCATTCACTACGTCGATACTCCAACAGTAAAGAAGTATAAATCATTCAAAGTGCGCACTCCATTGATAAACAACATTTTTTATTATCTGGTTCAGAGGCAGGTTTTAATAGCAATGAATGTGTGGTCAAATACTTTTACCGATACTAGCAAACAATTTATCTGTAGCAACCCAATTCGATTTGGACTTAATTTGTGCTTTTTCAAGAAAATTTATCAGTTTACCAAAATTTTCTTATGATGAAAACCAATTTACTTTATTGGCTACATTTTGACATCCAATTCAGAAGTTGTCATGGGTTAGTTTATTTAATTGATATATTATATAAAAAAACAGTGAATTGGAAGCCAAAGAGTACCAGCTTCTTTCCTTCAAATGATATTATGAAAAAAACTGGAGCTGAATATAAATCTGTTAAATTTTGGAATTCTGTTTGTAAGATTGGTAGATAACAATATTGGTGTCCACATCATCTTATGGGTGATGTTACAAAAACTTCCACAAAAAAACATAAGTCAAGATGTGTCTTGCTATTGAAAATTATAATTTGTCAATAGCTGTAATGGATTTAATAAACCAAAATGATGTATCTGGCTACCATGTGGTCATTACAAACAAAAAATGTTTGATTGCCTGTGTTCTGAATACCTGGATTTTCTCAAAAAAAAGCTGATAACAAATGTACGTAAATCTAGTTATGAAGAGAAATCGTCAGTTATAAGTCGATATAGTAGATCATTTGGTCGCGTGAAGATGGACCATTAAAAGTGAAATAAAACGTAGATTTCTCAGCCTTTATATAACTTACCAGAGCATTAAAACTAAAGTTTTTTTGAAGTTCGGAAATCTCCAGCTTTGAGAGTGGTGTGGTTTAAGAAAATCTAACAAACTTATTAAAAAAGTTGAGTCTTTCAACAATTATTCCATTTAACTACCTCGACCCGTTTAGGTAAAGGTAAAAAATAATTCCGATCCATGATAGCATGGGATACATTTTTGCACTGTGAAAAATATTATCCAGAATTTTATTATTTTTTACCAGTTCTGTTTTTGTCATAGTAAGATGGTATGCCTTTGCAAATAATTTTATAACTTTTGAAACACAGTCCATTCGAAGTTTTGTTATTCCAAGATTGGAGAGTAACCTTGTCCTTTAAAAATGTGATGAGATGTCACTCATCCAAGTACCAATTGATTTATCTTCTCAACATAGAACTATTTTTTCTCAAGATAGAACTTCTTCCTAAAGTCTGTGGCATATCAAAAGGCCTAACGACTTATCTGCTTCTTAACAGCGGGCTGCCAGTAATTGCCGACGTTTCGACCGGAAATAATCGTCAATGTCGGCAAAAAGACCATTGGTTATAGATTGATGATCCATCTCTAAAGCCTAATTCCTAAACGTCCAAATAACTAATTTGTCAGCTACTATCAATTAATATAGTTAAAATCAGTATGTACCTTATTATTATAATAAATTTGTTACAATGCTCTGTTTCTCTTTATTCATACGTGCTAGAAAAAAACAGAATCAAGAAGCTTAAATTTACCGTGATATGCGACTGTAATAATCGTATGTCAATACATAATTCATATTTTGACATTCCTCATTTTGACGTTTCGTTTTGTTTGTTGGTTTAATATCCCTTGTATACGTACTACATTAAACTTTACTTTTGTTTTCAAAAATTCAAAAAACGGTACATATTAGGCGTTTTATAACTAAATAATTTATAGAAATTAATGTAGGAAACTAAATAAAACAAGCGACATCTGGTTAAATGTACTACAATTATATAGTATCGGTTATACAGGAACCTGTAATAAAATATCATACTAAGGTCGACATACGTTTACGAAAATTAATTCCGGCAGTTGTTCTAAATCAGTCATACCATTGGTCATAGGCAATCTTATATGAGTTTAACTATAAATGATTTTAGCCCAGTAAAAAACGGTTTCTCTGAGAATTTTGAAGCCGGCCTATGAAAATTTGAATACATCTTCGTTTTGATGTTTTAAATGTTGTGTGAAAATGTCAATATTTAAGAAAAAAAGTTATTAAAGGTCAATTGATGGAAATTTTAGTTTTTCACGAATAACTCGTTTTCTATGCTCTCTAAGATTGTGTTACTCCATTAAAAATAAAAAAATTCTCTACAACTTTGCTACTAACCACTTTTTTCTACAAGCAACCGTTTTCTCAAGATACGAATTTTAGATTTTCATCTGAATTTTTCGATTTTTGATAAATATTGGTTTTCGTTTGATAGTTTTTTCCTAGAATTTTTTTTGCTGTTGCAAAACAGTTTATATTATAAAACTGTAAATTCTTTATAAAAATTGTTTTGTAAAAAGAAGAAAATCTAAAATTCGTATCTCGAAAACAACTACCTACTTGTAGAAAAAAGTTGTCTAGAATTTTCTTATCTTTAATTTTTATAATAGAGTCCTACAACCGTAAGAGAAAAGACTTAAAGAATAGCAACTGCAACAGATTTTCATAAAATAAAAATATTGTCACCCCCAACTGAGCAACTGGCTTTCTGAAATAGGAAGAACGTTATAAAAGACAACACGAGTTGATCATAAGAAAACTTAAAACATAATGCCTTAGAAGGGTTGATATTAATCATATACAAATTCTAACAAAGCAGCAAATAAAGCCCCATCGCATCAAAGGCTTTACCATAGACTAACTTACTGGTTATCTAGCTTTAGTTCTAAAAAGTCAAAACCTAGTAATATAAATGATTAGAAATAATTCAAGGTGTTGGACATTTTTCTTCACTGCTTTATTCATTTTGATCAATTGACAGTGTAAGTTTCGAGATTACCCCAATATGCATTTAATTAATATTCTGTATGTCTATTTTGGTAGAACGGCATTCTTTGTTGCAGTATTGAGTGCATAATAAATTTTGAAAATATCTATGCCGTAAAATACTGAAGAGAGTAGATTGGGATTGACATAAACAGATCTAAATCGTGGTAGATACACGAAAGTACTACAAAATAACAGTAAAGTCGAGGCATAATTGTAGAACCTACAGTATATTGTATTACTACCCCGTTTTTCAAGTATGATTTCTAGCAATCCACACGACAACTGGAATTTTGAAAAAAAAAAAATTAACAAATAAACAAAAATAAGTACTAGGATGTGTCAAAATGGCAATGGGCGTTCAGATGTCACTTTCAAAACTTAGAATTCACATGCAGATCTAGTGATAAAAATGAGAAAACTTATTGCCCCCTGCTCACTATTAAAGAAGAATATTGAAATTGGAAAATTTCTAAGATTGGAAGACTTGCAAAATTAACTGATGTTGCATTAAAACTACCTTCCGAACAATACTATTTGTAGAGAGTAAAAATGGAAAAAACAAACAAACGAACAATTCATTAAAAAAAAACAACTAATAAGAAATACAACATTTCGATAATTATGACTGATTTTCAAACTTTCATACAACATTGTTTTATATGTTCATAAGCTTGACTAGTACTTCCCATTTAGTTATAATTTTTAGTTGCAATCATGAAAGCAATAAATGTTATTAAACTTAAAATTTAGGACAATTTAAGCTTGCATAAAACGAATACGTAACGCACGATAAACAACTAAAACATTGCAATTATAAAAGACAATAGACTAATTAAAAACTTAAAAATCTTAAAAAAGAGACATTTCAAAGATCAAAGGATACCATTCAAGGGAATATATTAACAAATGTGCATTAAAAAACTTGTTTACCTGTAAAAAGTTGGTAACCTCAAAATTAACATTATTCTCGTGTAATGTGAGTACTAAGATTAATTAATCTTTAAATGACATGTATGCATTACGGTAATCTTTAAAAAAAAAAATTAATTGTGCAATAAAACACAGTTTTGAGAGATAAGCGTTCTCAATTTGTTACATTCAAAGTGATTTATTAATCGCGAAAGAGTTAAACAATAACAACCACCTTTAAATGTTTACCAAATGTGGATTAATGTAACGTTATCAAAAGATACGAAAATAAACTTTTGATTTTGTTATAAAAGTTATAATCACAATGTAACAATAAAACAATTTAAATATCATTTAATAAATTAGACTATTGTTAATATGCTGAGTTTTTTACAATAATTAATTGCATGATTTAATTATTATTAAAATAATGATTTAAAAATCACTAAAACCTAAACATGCCAACCCTTACCCACCTAAGTATTTATATGTAATAATATTGGTTAAGTGTGTAAACATTATAGAAGGTAAATAAGAACATAAAATATAACAGCACAGCCATTGCATGACGACATATAATGGACCGGTCCAAGCACCGGTCGCACAATGACGAAAAAAATATAAGATTAAATAAATAAAGAGATATAACGGAGAAAAGAAAGGTAGAGGGAAGAAAAGAAAACGTCAAAATTGTTAAAATTGTTAAAAAGCGTTTATTAAATGTTTGCTAGAATGAAGAAAAAAGTGATGATACCAAACAAAATTTAAGAAAATTAAGTACAAATAGAAGTATGAAGACGGAGAACACAAAAAACAGGAACGAAAGCAGTACTATGCTTAAAAGAAACAAAAATTTAGAAAGAACGTTAAAGATCGAAGTCAAAAAAACAACAAAAATAATTTGCGAATGGTATGTATACCATAGAAAGAATATGATACAATAGAAAGAATACCTCAAAATTCATTTTAAAAATAAGATAAACAATTTAATAATATTCAATAGAAAACTGCGTAAGAATAATTATAATTCAAATTTTGTTTTTCAGAACAATATCTATCTATACAGGGTGTCCAGAAACTCTCCTGACAAACAAAGACCGGAGATAATTTTAAGACAATTTAACCCAATTTACCTAGTCCAAAAATGCTTCCTAAGGGAGCTAGAGCTCTTTGAAGATGGCGCCTTGTAAATAGTTTTTTTTAAATACCTCCAGAACGCATCTACTTAGAAAAGGAAAAACTGGTATGCTTGTTTAGCCTTCAGAGATGAATCGATTCCATCAATTGCGAATTTCTAGTACCGGTCATAGGCGTCCGTTTTGGGTAGGTCAACGGTTATTTTAACGCATAACTTTTTTGTCTTTAACTTTTAAGCATTTGTGACACTAGATTATTAAATTTTCAGGTATTCTAGTACTAAAAGGTACTCTTGCTTTAAGTCATTAGGATCCACCGTTTTCTAGAAAAATGGATTTGAAAATTTTTTTTGTCATTAAAGTTAAATTTATATTTTTTGCACTAGTTGGCTCTGAACTGCCAACAAAAGTAAATCTTTTAATTTTTTACTTCACCAGGCAAATCTTCAAAGAGCTCCAGCTCCCTTAGGAAGCATTTTCGGACTAGGTGAATTGGGTTAAATTGTCTTAAAATTATCTGAGGAATCTCCGGTCTTCGTTTGTCAGGAGAGTTTCTGGACACCCTATATAACAATCGACAGAAATTAAAAATTTAGTGAATAACGACGAACGGAAAGGAGGTTTATAGCGAAACAGTAAAAGTTTTACAAATTTTGTCATTTTAGTAACATGCATGTAAATTATTACTTTTTAAAATTATTTTGAAATATACAGCATGTCCCAAAAATGTATGTCGCATCAAACTTATATTTATTCTTATGAAACATCATGCATATTATTGCGTCTTTTGATTGTACCTAAAAAATAAGATATACTTTCGTTCCCTATACCTAAATACAGAGTCTTCTGATTTACGTCCACTTTTCGTAAAATATGAAGTTGTAAAAAAAGTCATTACCTTCTAATCCAACAAATTATAACACATTTACTCTTACGTCTACACTACATAGTGAATGTTAGCTGAATGTATTCCATGACTGAATATTAAACATCTCTTTACAGGGTGTTTAGAATTTACAGATTAATGATTAGATCATTCAATATGTGATGTAATGTAATTATTAATTCGTAACGTTAACAAAAGTACTCTTTCGAATGGTATAAGAGTGTTACAGTTTTTACGCAAATTACAATTTTCTTTTAAATTAATGGTAGCGAGAGATTTAAAACAAAAAATGCATATGTAATTTAATTAGTTAATAACATTTTAAAATATTACAGTCTAATAATCACATGAGTAGCAAAAAATCATGTTGCGTTACTTTAAAAAATTATACCTTATTTTTATGAACAATCAAAAAATGCAATAAAAAACAATGGTGTCTCATAAAAAAAATATAACTTTGATGTGCCAAACTTTTTTGGGGCATACTGTATATTTCAAACAACTTCACTTTTACTGTTTCGCTATCAACCTCCGTCCCGTTAGTCGTGATTCACCCTGTATAATAATAAATAATTATACAATATAGGTAGAAGAAAAATTAAAGATTCGAAAGTTCAAAGGGGAACTTATTATTACACTAAGTGACATAGAAATAAGAACACCCAGTAATGATTTAATAGATTTTAGTATTCATGTTTATTATAAGCAAATGAACAAAATTTGACAAAATTGAACAAGAGTATAACTAAAAAACATCACTAATGTGTTACGTCTCTGAGGTATCTCATCCCAAGCTACCTGTATTTAGTTATAGAGAGCAGACAGTGTCTGTGTAGGATGCGGTAACTGGAGCATTCGTCAACCCATTTTATCCTAGACATGTTCGATGGGTGAAAGATTCGGGAAACGAAGTGGCCAAGAGAACAAATTCATTTTATTTTGTGCAAAAAAAGGTCAATGTAACTCTTGCTACATGTGGTCGCGCGTTGTCTTGTTGGAAATGTGGATTGTTGAAGGTACGGGAGTAAGGTGGAAGATGCGCTTCCACTATCTCTTGAATGTACCGCTAAGCGATCTTGTTACCTCTGATGAAGGTGTCTATTTCTATGAGCAGTGGCCCCCACACCATAACATCAACAAAGCGGCGCACATGCTTTTACAGAATATTGAGGATATGAGAGTGCAAAACTTCGTATGCAGCATTAAACGGTGCGCATTCCAATAGGCCTCCTATGCGAACCAATCGCTCTTGTCGCAGTGAAACGGTCTCTTACTGCCAAAAGTTTTAAAGTCAGTGATTTTGGCGTTCTGTGGTTCTATGTCCCCTAATCATACTCGCTAAGTTGATGAAAATTTGCGGGTTTTGAGTGAGACTCTAGACATTATTAAACAATAAAAAACAATCTTAACCAAGCAAATTATTGACAGCAACTAAAAATACCATGGCCGCGTAATGTGATAAATTAAAAAAAATTGCACAAATACCAACGTGTTGAGATTGCCGAAAAACTAATCGTTTGTTTATATTTGCATTATCACTGGATGCTCTTATTTCTATGTCACCTAGTATATTTAGTGGTGAAAAATATGCAAATGTAATCAGAAAAACAAACTAAAATAATATAAAATGCTGAAATGTAACATTATAAAGACAATCCAACGATAGATTCTACGAAGTGTGGATAATGCTGGAAGTAAAGGTAAAGAAAATCGACGAAAAACTGTAAATAATATCATAAACAATACACATACAACTGATAAATTGAACAGAAAAAAGCAAAATATTCTACAACACTCTCATAAAGATTAGAAGACAAAAATTTAAAGTGTAAAAACAAAAGATTTAAGAAATAAAGCTAACTTTAAAGCAAAATGAGTAGTATTTCTAGAAATTGATAACAATACGTACAACATACTAATAGAAGAGGTCCAAGTAATTTTAAAGAAAATATTAAAATGGGGAAAAAAATGTAATAAAGAAAGAGGAACAATTAAAACATTTAAAATTTGGTCTGATGAATACAACATCGCCTAAGAAATAGACAAAAGTAGAAGAAAAAAATAAAGTTTGGCACGGCACAAAGAGTAAGCAAGATAACATAAAACTATAGAACAGTCACATTAAAGATTTAATAATACTGGAAGAGCACAATACGAGAAAAGTGACACAACTCAAAAAATGCCATTTTACAGTTGTGAAATTTTTTTGTGATTGAAACACTTCACTTTCCGCGACACTTGTACTCTCTACTAGTCGTCTTGTAAACTATATTTATGATATTTTCTTTGGTAGAAATAAATTATTTGGTACATTTATTTATGCATTTAACTCAAAAATGACAATTTTTGAGTTGGTCACTTTTATTGTGTACTGACGATATGTCGAAACAAAAATAGTGACCTTTATCGTCATAAAAAAACAACTGAAAGTTTAAAAAACCAGTTTGACGCAGACTAAGACTATGTGAAGATCTCTACCTTTGTTTTGGTAAAAAAAGTGGGAATAAAAACATAGTTAAGCAAGCATTCGCAAATTTATCTGATCTATTTCAAAATGCAAGAGCTTAACTAGATTATACGCCATGAGAAGATCGACCAGGTAAACAAAAACAAACAAATTTAAAAGAAAAATTATGCTT
Source organism: Abscondita cerata (assembly GCA_030710515.1). Taxonomy (NCBI): domain Eukaryota; kingdom Metazoa; phylum Arthropoda; class Insecta; order Coleoptera; family Lampyridae; genus Abscondita; species Abscondita cerata. The sequence continues at coordinate 203,859 of JALBCR010000493.1, read as the reverse complement.
TCCTAAATTACTACAAAGGTCCAAACTTCGCATAATCAGGTTTCTGGTTTTTCCCTAGCTAAAAAAAATCTATTAATCTATAAATATCTAGTTGGAAATGAAGGAGGTTTTATTGCGTAGTAGAGTTCCTGGCGTTGTTATCTTACCACCGGAAGCAGAAAATGAGGAAGTAAAACTAAGGTGGAGATTGAAGACAAAAGTTAAGTTGACATACATAGTATGCTTGCTAATGTGACGGAAGGCATTAAAATTCATGTATAAACAAAAAATTCTAAAAACAAAAGAAATTGGTAATGCTGAGTTTAAAGTATTTTGTATGAATGTAAGCTTTCGCGGCTGTTGTCACTAAGATTATTATCTTCCGGGTTGAGCCGTGTTCGTCCTTCCTTCCTACGTTCTCTGCTTGACGTTTCGCTAACCATGCTGTTAGCTTCTTCAGAAGTTACTCTAAAGACTGATGTTGTTGTCTTCTGCTCCTCGTTATATACCTATGTTCCGTTACGGTTGGTAGAGGTCGATCAGTGACGGGTGGTTGGTTTTCGATGGTTGGTTGATCTTCTGTTTGGTATCGACTAATTTTGTGGCGACATTTGTTTTCCTTGTTTTTGTGAAGAGTTGGTTTCCACGTGTTGCTTAATCGGTAACCGTCTTCTCGATTAAAGTTGTTTTTATTTTTCATAATTTCTAAGGATTCTCTGATTATCCTTAGATAGTAGTTGTTAGTCCTTGATAGAACTTTAGCTTCCTCGAAGTTGATGATGTGTTTTCCTTTTCGTGTAGATGTTCTGCGATTGCTGATTTATCTACCGCTCTGGACTTGGCATCTCGGTGATGTTCTTTTAATCTACATTTTATGTTGCGTCCGGTTTGACCAATGTAGACCTTTCCACATGAACAATCAATTTGGTAGACCCCTTTTGTTGAGAGTCTCGGCAGGTTATCTTTATTAGAAGGTAGTAGTTGTTGGATTTTTCTAACCGTTCCAAACCTGACACCGATATTCTTCTTCTCCAATGATTTTCTTAATTTGTCAGTTACTCCAGCAATGAATGGCAAATAAGCGTAGGTGGTAACCTGTTCCTTCTCTTTTTCGGATTTCCTGCGACAAGCGGCTCTTATATCTTTTTTGGTATAGCCGTTCTTCATTAGGGCTTGTTGGACGTGTCGAAGTTCTTCTGCCTTTTGAACCTCGTCAGGAATCTTGTCAGCTCTATGCAATAAAGTTTTGATTAGAGACTAACGTACCAGTCGACGATACACATAACATCATAAAACAACTGTGCACAACCCATGGGTTAAGAGAAGACATACCAGAGCTAGCAAGAATATGTCTGAATACAACTTACTTTCTATGGAACGGAGATTTCTACGAACAAAATCAGGTGCAGCCATGGGATCACCATTATCACCGGTTATTGCGAATATCTTTATGGAAGCATTCGAGCAAGAAGCCATTCAATCCAGCAAACAGAAACCGAAATGCTGGTTCAGATACGTGGACGATACCTTTGTCATATGGCCTCATGGGAAAGAAGCACTTATTGTATTTCTTAACCACCTCAACACTCAGCACGAAAGGATCAAGTTTGCCATGGAGACAGAAGAGAATAAGGAGCTTCCCTTCCTGGATGTTCTAGTGAAACGAGGAGATAACAACAAGTTGGCTCATAGTGTATATCGTAAAAGACACACACCGACCGATACCTCCATGCCACATCACACCATCATCCACAGCAGAAGCGGTCTCTAATCAAAACTTTATTGCATAGAGCTAACAAGATTCCTGACGAGGTTCACAAGGCAGAAGAACTTCGACACGTCCAACAAGCCCTAATGAAGAACGGATATACCAGAAAAGAAGTAAATGCCGCCTGTCGCAGGAAATCCGAAAAAGAGAAGGAACAGGTCACCACCTACGCTCGTTTGCCATTCATTACTGGAGTAACTGACAAATTAAGAAAATCATTGGAGAAGAAGAATATCGGTGTCAGGTTTGGAACGGTTAGAAAAATCCAGCAACTACTACCTTCTAATAAAGATAACCTACCGAAACTCTCAACAAAAGGGGTCTACCAAATTGACTGTTCATGTGGAAAGGTCTACATTGGTCAAACCGGACGCAACATAAAATGTAGATTAAAAGAACATCACCGAGACGCCAAGTCCAGAGCGGTAGATAAATCAGCAATCGCAGAACATCTACACGAAAAAGGAAAACACAATCAACTTGGAGGAATCTAAAGTTCTATCAAGGACTAACAACTACTATCCAAGGATAATCAGAGAATCCTTAGAAATTATGAAAAATAAAAATAACTTCAATCGAGAAGATGGTTACCGATTAAGCAACACGTGGAAACTAACTCTTCACAAAACAAAGAAAACAAATGTCAGCACAAAATTAGTCAACACCAAACAGAAGATCAACCAACCATCGAAACCAACCACCCGTCACTGATCGACCTCTACCAACCGTAACGGAACATAGGTATATAACGAGGAGCAGAAGACAACAACATCAGTCTTTAGAGTAACTTCTGAAGAAGCTAAGAGCATGGTTAGCGAAACGTCAAGCAGAGAACGTAGGAAGGAAGGACGAACACGGCTCAACCCGGAAGATAATAATCTTAAAGTATTTTATTTGTTTTTTTACACCACTATCTCTAAAATTGAGGCAAACATACCCATATATAAAATTACCAATAAAGAAGCCGAGAGCCTCCAATGAAGGTATAGATTCTTCAAAGGTTGCTAAAGTTGCACCTTTTCATAAAGTATGAGAAATTCTCTCCAAAGTTCTGATTAAACCTTTCTCGAATAAAGTAAATTCGTTATCGTTGATTTGTCGAAAATGAAACTATGTTGCTCAGTAACGATGGTATCCTTGCAACATCGCATTAGTTGACGCCTTAAATTTTGTAAATAAAGTCCATTTTTTTGACTTACCCCAATAACGTCATGTATGCATTAAATCACGAAATGACCGTGATCTGTAATTTAAAGCATAAATATGGACACCGAACCAACCATTCGTTATTTACTTATTTGTTGATTAAGGCATTGTCTAAATGGTTGAGGTTACACACGTTTATTTTGGTCGTTTATTTACAAACGACATTGACATGCCGTCATTTGACAGTTAGGTTAAGTTGGTATTAAAACTGTTCGTACAAGGAAGCGAAATTTGTTATTGATGTTATTTTTGTTAGTTACTTGAGTTAATAAGAGATATAAAAAACGACACTCTTAAAATGAAACGTTAGTCAATAATGTATATGTTGTATTCAATATGTAAAAAAGGATGGGCATATACAAGTATGGGCTTGATTCATCGATCAATCAGGATAAATAAAACGAATGAACTATACGATACTACTTATACAGAAAACTTCTCCATTTATACAGAAAAAAACATTTCACTATGGATCTTTTGAGAATAAAGCAAAAGATCAGAAACTATTCAAACGCAATTATTTTAAAACATGACCAGAACAGACTCCGGACTACATAAGATGAAATATTTTGATGTGCGATTTCATCAAGGACGTCTAACACATTTATCCCAAAACAAGTCGCATTAATTAAAGTATTATAACTAATATGATTAGGTTGACAGTTAACATTATAATTATACTCCGCCAACAAAAATATATCGCAAACAAGTCTACAAATTCCTTTAAATTTGATTTTTTCTAATTCTTCAAAATTTTTAAGAACTGATCTTAGCTGTTGAAACAAGTGGTCGGTTAAAGTTTCATTTTCCATTACCATTCATTTTTAGTAAAATTAATGGTCAGTAAGTGGTGCGACATCTAATGCCGTAACTTTTACTAACATAGTAATCTAATTTACCGACAGACAATTTACAAAAAGTCGATTCTTCAATTACAGACGCCAACTAAGAGTTGACTTAAAAAACTTCAGGAATAAGAGAACTGGAGTGTAAGTTCACAATTGTACAAGATGTGGCTAAAGGCTTGCTACCCAAAGGTGGATACATTATCTACGACTAACATCAGAAATACATCAGGATGATGTATTTCTGCTAATGCAGCATCTTGTTTAATTGTGAACATTAGCGTTCAAGGATAACAAAGCATCCCATACAACCAAATTGTTTTGCTCTTTTCAGTGTCTTTATAGGTTTCACTTTCAGTTGATTTCTTATTCTTTCATTTCTCAACCTCTCCAACTTTGTAATTCATTTACAACCAGTTCCACCAACGCGACTTAAACTTAGCAGTTCTTAAAAACTTAGATACAATTGTTAAAACCATACTAACGATTGTTTTTAAGCATTAGAATAAACAAGGTCCTACCACTTTCTTGAATACTTTAGATCTCATTTGTTCCAAGATTTATTTTTCCCAAGGAAAAGATTTTTGAGTATGTTTCATCTTTTTCCGCCCTTTCTATTCGCTAAAAAGTTAATTCTACATAATTCGACATAAATATAGAAAAAATCAACACTACGATTATTAGAACAAGGAATATAAGAATAGAGGGGAACGCACTATAACAGTAAAATGGGTGTCTTACAATATCTCGTGTATAAAGAACACGTACAAACCTGATGCGCATCAGGTGTTCTTTCGTTGCGTGTATGCTACTGTACACAAATACTTGACTTGTTATCGACACAAGTGTTAAGTATATAAAGTTATCCCTTTGGATAACGATAATGCCCATAAACATTTAATGTAGTTACAGTTGTTGGCATTTCTTAGTTTGTACTATAACAGGTAACAATGAAGTTTACTTCAGATAACGAAATAGACAGAGAAATAATGAAAAGAATAGAAAATGCGGGAAAACATTTTTTTAAAGATCAAAATTATTGTAAATTAGCGGTGTAATTTCGTAATTTTACACTTACTAATCTGCAATTATAGACTTTACAATAACGCAATAAAGTTAGTATATTCATAACGATTTCATATTCATAATCATGTTTAATGATTAGGTATAGTACGTGCGCATTAATGCGTAAATAACAAAATTAAAATTTATCGGTTAATCATAACTAACAACTAACAAATTTAGATAAAACTTAAAACCAAAGAAAGCGAAAGAATCTTTAATTCCCACACCTTAATTTATAAGTAGTTTGCATGTTATATTAAAAGTTAAGTATTCTAAAAATAATTATACAACCCAACCTAGCCATTAACTGTCATTAATTTTAAGATATGTGCGAAATGTAATTGATTTTTACACAAATTGTTATAGTTATTATACAAAAAGTTGTTTTATTTTTACAATAATTTGCAATTAGCTCGTGTTTTTTTAATGTGTACGAAATTTTGAATATATTCAGAAAGTTTTTCAAGATTATATACAAGGTGTTAATTAATGATATTCATCTAGCTGCAGGATACTTTTAGACATAGGGTAAACACATATTGAAGTAACCTCAAAATTGGCAACTGATTGACAGCTTACACTGTCAATGAGAGAAAATAAATAGAGCGGCATGGAAAAAAAGTAGCAATTATAGTTAACAGAATTATTGAATGGAAAAAATGAATTTTTAAAAAAATTGGGAATAATAAAAAGGCTTCATCTTCAAGTCCAGAATATGTATTTTCAGCAATTTATTGAACATATTTGAACATTAATAACAGGCAATTTTAACAGCCATCATACTGATTGGAAGTACAAGCAAAACGACTCAAATGGACTCAAGATTGAGGAATGGGCTGAGACGCAGTACATGCACTTAATCTATAGCCATAAAGACACTGCTACTTTCAAATCAGGCAGATGGGGCTCGGAGACAAACCCTGACCTTTGTTTTGTTTCCACTGACTCGAGAGCTAAGCCAATTCTTGTCAACCGCTGTATCGTTAAACACTTTCCGCACAGTCAGCACAGACCAATTTTTCTTGAGGTAGGCACACAGATTCCTGTGATCCTTATGTCTCAGCTGCCCCGATGGAATTTTTCCAAAGCTGACTGGTCTAGTCTTACTAAAGACCTAGACTCTAACATACGGTTCATTCCTCCTCAACCTCGAAACTATCAAAAATTTGTCAATACTGTTATAAAACCGCCAATAAATATATTCCTAGAGGTATTAGAAAATAATATATATCAGGATGGACCGAAGCGAGTGAGCGGCTGTATGAGGACTTTGTGGAGAGTGGAAGAACTGAAGTCACAGATGATCTTCTTCATAACCTGGATGAAGCTAGAAGGACCAAATGGCGGAACACAACCGAAAAACTAAACTTTAGACACTCTAGCAGAAAAGCGTGGAGCCTGTTAAAAAGTTGGGAGCTAGTTTACATGTCCCACAAACTAAGCCAAGCGTTACACCTGATCAAACTGCCAACAATATAGCGAAAAGTCTAGAGCACCTGCAAATAAAGAACACTCACGTAAAATAAAAAAGAGCTTAAATTATTAAAGAAAAACGGCCGTAAATAACAAGATCTGTCAAAACCTTTTACAACTACAGAAACGATACGGGCACTACAAGAATTAAAAAATGACAAGGCTCCTGGTTTTGATAATTTACACCCCGAGTTCTTAACGCACTGTGGATGGAAAACAACAGAATGGCTGACAATATTCTACTCTCATATCCTTCAGTCAAGAATCTTGCCAAATGATTTCAAGAGGGCAAAGATCATTGCCATCCTCAAACCAGGAAAGCCTGACAATACACCTGAAAGCTACAGACCAATCGCTCTTTTAAGTGTAGCGTACAAACTGTTTGAGCGTCTTTTCTACAACAAATTAAGTCCAATTATAATGAAATCTATACCTATTGATCAGGCTGGCTTCAGACCAAATCAAAACTGCGAGGATCAGGTCTTGGCACTAACAACGTTCATAGAGTGAAGCTATGAAAAACGCATAAAAACCGGCGCAGTCTTCGTCGATCTGACAGCTGCATACGATACAGTCTGGAGAGAGAGCCTATTATATAAGTTTCTAACAGCTACTAGATACAAGGCGATGACATCTCTTTTGGATAATATGCTGTCAAATAGAGTCTTGCAAATTTTAATAGGCGGCGCTCTCAGTAAGTCAAAACTCCTAAATAATGGTCTTCCTCAAGGGTCAGTGCTTGCGCCGTTATTGTTCAATCTCTACGTAGCTGACCTACCAACTACCACATCCAGGAGATTTATGTATGCAGCTGATATTGCTTTTGTAAGCCAACACACCAACATGACTGTTCTCGAACAAACTCACTCTCTCAAGACCATCTAAATAATAGGCTTGCCGGAAAACCCCTACAGGTATTTCTAAATGGCGCTGAGCTTCCTTATAACTCCCACCCAAAATACTTAGGCGTAACACTAGATCGCACCCTTTATTATCTATCAAATCTGGCTGCAAAACTAAAATCCCGAAACAACATTCTATATAAATTAGCGGGAACAACTTGGAGAGCTGATGCAGAGACTCTCCGTACCACTTCGCTAAGCCTGGTCTATTCAACTGCTGAATACTGCTCGTCGGTTTGGCTAAACAGTCCGCACGTGGAAAAAGTCGACGTGGTGCTAAACCAAACGATGCGAATAATCTCTGGTGCTATTAAAACCACTCCACTCTACTGGCTACCAGTCCTTAGTAACATCAAACCACCTGAAATACGAAGACGCAATATACTGATAAGAGAGTTTAAAAAAATTTCTAGCAACCCTGCCCTTCCTATTCACCAAGACTTGATGGAATTTAGAAGGCTCAAATCAAGAAATCCTCCTATGAAGACTGCGCAACAACTCCTAAGTCAAAACTATGACGGTGCTAAAACTTGGCGTACAAACTAGAGAAACAAAGTAGATTCCAGATAGTACTCTCTACTCAAAACTTTAAACCCTCCAGCGGGCTTTCATCTCCTAAGGAAAACCTGGGTAGCACTCAATAGAGTAAGAACACGCTATGGCCGATTTGGAGCATCCTTATATATATGGAACATAAGACTCGACCCTGGGTGCGACTGTGGTGCTCAAGAACAAACTATTCCTCATATTATTAACGACTGCCCACTCAGGAAATTTGCTGCCACTGATGATGATTTCTTGAGGGCAACACCACAGGCTGTAGAAGAGCTGCGAAACCTAAGCGTGGAATTGTGATGTTCAATATCTATTTTATTTTATTTCAGTGTATTTTTAACTTATGCTATATTTATTTTATATTTTATATTTATTTTTATGTATACACACATTTTCTATTATGTCTGTCTTGATGTCGTTGTTGAACTTTACATTTCTGTTTGTATTTTATTTTCTAATTTTTGTGTTATTTATATGTGTGTAATTTCCTCATCCATTTGATCCCTTCTCCATTATCCCCCTAACAATATCCTTTTATCTCTTCCTTTCACTCTCAACTCATCACATCCTTCTTTCTCTATGTTCTAAGTTCTCCCCTCCATCTTCGCACAGTCTGCACAATCTATCCTCGTCCTTCCAACAGTATTTATTCACCCTTTCTTCATTTCTCACTCTAAATCTTGCTATCACTCTTTTCTACGCCAATCCTTCCTTTTCTATTATATAACCTTACCCATTTATTTTTAATTAAAGTCAGTTTCTTTTTAATTTACCTTTGCCATTAAGAATTTTTCACGAGGAGCTTCTGTTAAGAATCAATCCACTTCTTCTTTAGTAGAGATTTTTGTTTTTTTTTGGCTGATATCCACATTTTTCCTTTTCAGAAATGTTACAAATCTTAAGTACTTGCTGATGTCAACATTATTCTGGATTGCAAGACTCGCTTACAACATGAAACAATGTGACCAGAGAGAGGAAGCCTTAAACTTCTTCGCTTGTTTGACAAAATATACTAATAATAATAACACATTCTCGTTATGCATTTCATCTACTGGTTTCATCAGGCACCAATCAAAAAATTCCACTTTTGATAAATCTTTCGCGATTTTTCTGGCAATAAATACACTACTATTTCTGAAGCAACTTCTTCAATAGTTTTATCACACATGTTTGTAATACTAATTAAAGAAACTTGGGAAAACAGCAGAGGAAATACGCGAGCACAATTTTTCGACATTCACAAAAGATCAATATGGCTACTCTTATTTATTAATTGTCAATAGTAACAAGTATATTTTTGTTTCCGATCAATCACGATAATTTTTGTGTTGGTAAATTGGGAATGTAAACGTAACAATGTTTCGAAAATTTCTTCAATTGAAATCGTCGGGTCCTGCAAAAAATAGTATATAATCTACTATTTTTTCTTAATTTTTCTATAAGAGGAAATTACGTAAACCAATTATTGCATGTCACGTTTTGACCAGTGCCTGAAATAGAAGATACAAGTCTTTCAACAACACTACATGCATTATCATGGAACACAATAGAACCCATCTGGTTGCTTCCCGACATACACTTCTAAATTTTGTGTGTACAATATTTTTGCGTCAACCAGAGTAAAATTTTTAACCCATATTTGTCGTTGTTTACTAGAAATGTATTGCTTAAACATTACGTCAGTGGTTGTGTATTTGATAAGTGTGTAGTTTCTTTTAAAATTTTGTAACATCATATCGAATACAGCTTGTATAGGTGTCAACTTATCGACCACCTTTTGCTCTTTATTTTTATCATCAAAACGCAAATATCGTAGCAAAAACAAAAATCGCTCTCTGGACATAGTCAGCCAAAACCTCTCAACGCCGATACCGTTCCTGTTCTATAGCTCCTTTACGTTAAGACGATCACTTCGTAAACAACCAGCCAAATATAACAAACCCAAAAAGGCTCTAATTTCTACGAGATCAGAGGGATTTACATCCCTGACTCTTGAACATTCTGAGATACTGAGTTGATCATCTTGTTGTATTTTCGACAACACATACCAAAACGTCAGCAGATAAAAATAAACCCCAACATTCCATGGGCGTCTTTGCATTTTTTCCTGAAGCTCTAAGACCAGGAAGATAAATAACAATGTTAAATGGTCGTGTTGTAACTTGCAGGTTAGGAAAATGTTTCTTCCACACCGACTCTCATTCTTTACCGATAAAAGAGGGCACACGAGGTTTTCTTCTTCTGTAAATACTTCTTCGAGCAACTGAAGTAAATATTCCTCTCTTTTGTAATTCATCTAAAAAATTATTCACATTGTTTACGCCAATGTTATCAAAGTGCGAGATTTTACCTTGTATCAAAAAACACAACACAAGATTTACAGTTCAACTGCTCGCGCCAGGTCTAACAGAGTTTATTTCAAGTTTTACGCAAAATTAGAAAACCAACGTACTCGAAGCTTTACGTGTGAAACTACGTTTAAAAATAGACAATGCTGCTACTCCCACCCTTATTGCAACACAACATAGAATTGAAAGCTTAAGGCGCTGGGTCTGTCAGACTTGGCGCGAGTGCTGGGAGTTAATTAACGCCTCGTATACGTATTAACCACGAAAATTGGTTGAAAGTAAACCATTTCAATGTTATCTGCATCCCAATAGCGGTTCCTAAACATTAATTATAAAAATGATGCTCACCAAAGAATACAGCAACAGTATTAGTGCTGCAAAGTGTTGAACATTCCTGTGAGTCCTACGATTCATGATCGGTGGTCCTCGTCAAAGAAAGATAGCTCCGGAAAGCTTCACCAAATGGGTCATCAAACGCTAACCTAGAAAAGGACCCGAATAAAAATCAAAGAAAGAACAACATTTCGCACTTACCTCACAATCGATTCACCAAGGTTAGTTTAACATTATAAATAATTTTATTTTAGATTTTAAGTAATTTTGTAATATTTGTCACTTATAACCACTGTTTATTCACAATAACGTTCACCGAATGCACAACACGTGGTAAATAAAAATCGGAATTCATGCGCATATGCGAATAAAGTTTTACCCACATTTGTTTTTTGAAAAATTAACAATTAAATTAAAGTAAACCATTTCAATGTTATTTGCATCCCAGTAGCGGTTCCTAAACATTAATTATAAAAATTATACTCACCAAAGAATACGGCAACAGTATTAGTGCTGCAAAGTGTTGAACATTCCTGCGAGTCCTACGATTCATGATCAGTGGTCCTAGTCAAAGAAAGACAGCAACGGGAAACTTCACCAAATGGGTGATCAAACGCAAACCTAGAAAAAGACCAGAATGGAAGTCAAGAAAAGAACAACATTTGGCACTTACCTCACAATCGATTCACCAAGGTCAGTTTAACATTGTAAATAATTTTATTTTAGATTTTAAGTAATTTTGTAATATTTTTTGCTTATAACCACTGTTTATTCACGATAACGTTCATTGAATGCGCAACACGTAGTAAATATAAATCGGAATTCATGCGCATATGCAAATAAAATTTCACAAACATTTGTTTTTTAAAAATATAACAATTAAATTGTGTGTTAATAAATACATTGTTGTTTACGTTGTGTTTTAATTGACAAAGTGTTAGAAACTAATGATTAAATTTCAAAGAACATTGATGAGCTAAATAAAAAATTGTTTTTAGTAAGGATTACAAATGATCATAAAAGTTTTTAAAATTGAATAAGACTTAGTAAAAAATTACCATGAGAAAAAGAGCTATTATTTTGCAATAAAAACGAATTTAAAATTGAAATAAAAGTCTTTAACATTGCACCATATAATAAAAAGTTCAAATTACAGAAAAAAAAAATTGTAGGCCATAAAATGATTATTGATTTAAATAATATGTTACATGATTTAAGCGTTACAATTGCTAAAAAAACAACGATAAATCCATCGATACCTACAAAAATTTCTAAATTCTAAAATACCATTTCACAATATAAATAAATTATTTTTCACTAGTAAACTATTTTGGAATTACTAAAATACTAAATCATACTAATATTACAACAATTTCAATTCCGTAGCACAAAATTCATAGTTAAAGATAATTGAATTCAATTCTTTTTCTCAGTGTCTTCGTGCCCTACCCCATTCCAGACGTTGACAATATGATTATTGTAGACAGAGAAAACATATTTTGGTTTAGCAACATCTGTTGTACATTCCTTAATTGAAAATATTTTGACTTTTACTACCCACTTGACGCTTTGTGGTCAATCTCGGACATCCACTGCCTCGACTTATATTGATCACCAATTTCTACCGGTGGTAGACACATTTCTGTCCAAACGAGTTGCAACGCATCATTACGTATGGTCCATACCAAGCCACCAAAGAAACAAACTCTTAAGTTAAACGAGTTTTTGAAGCACTGTTATCTCCAATACATACGTCTGATTGCAAGTTACTGACAAATAATGATAATCAAGCACCAAACTGACAAAAAAAGCAGAGTCAAAGAAACTGCCAATGCAAAATGCACCAAGTTTGTTATCAGTGCTTCCTCATACGTACTTTTTTCAGTAAACTAGTTTGCCAGTGAACTATCACAGTCTTCGGAGCGTTCTTTTACGACATTTGGGGGTTTCATTAAATCTTCCATGTGAAAGCGAGCACAGTTGTTTTAGTAGTGATTAATGTAAATCCATAATTTTTTCACTATTCTTAAAACTTTTTGCATGAGATCTGAAACAAATCCTGAAAATTTTCTGTTTATCGGGATAGTAATGTAGTATAGAAATCGTTAATCTAGTTTTCATTAAAGTAAACTACTACCATGCACCACAATAAAGGCGATTATACACCACTTTGAGGATATGCTTTCCAGCAGCAACTTCTCTGCTAACATGACCCAAAGAACATGTGATTTCCTATTAGAGATTACATATCTTATTTATTCTGAAACGCTTAGATCTCCAGTTTTTAAATTTAAACTGGGTATTTTCAGTGATCTTAGTTTCTTCTCTTCTCTTCTTTCTGAAATAGTGAAAAAATACCGCCCACTTAATTGAAATATTTATTTTATTATAATAATTTAAAACTTTCATTATTTATTTTGATTCCCGTTTCCAAATTTTCGTTTTATCGTTTTCCAAGTTTAGTTTATAGTGCGTAAAAAAATAAAAAACGGACGATATTTTGAACACTTACTCGAATTGAATTTTATTTTACGTTCTTAGTGTTTATTTTCATTTTCTTCTTGTGATTTATTTCTTCATAATTTTCAAATCAAAATATTTCGAAAATGTACACAGTATCGAGTTTTACCAATAGTACCTTTTTGGTGTAAAATTGAATAATGTTTAAGTTCACTTGAAATTTTGATCAATAAATTCAACCATCTATAATCAATAATTTAACCTTAAAAGAGGTATGATCAATACTACATGGTAAGAACCGTGTAACTAGCGCCCTCTATGAGTCAGATATAAAAGCAAATTCATGATTTGTATCAGCTTCCAAAACATATTTGTTAAAACTTCATTACAATGTTACCAGTGGTTTCGGCAAAATCGTAAAAAATGTGTATATATTTTTTTTCTTCGACGCTCTTTATCCTGAATGCGGATGGCGTTACGAAAAGTTTTTACTAAGCAAACCCCAATTATTTTCCATTTTTTTACCTATGCTAGAGACAAGGTCACCTTTTTTGAAACACCCTTTATACATTCTACATATATTTATATACGGAGGTATTTCTAATAACACGGACTTCTTTCAGTCCAGAATCTGGATTTATTAGCAAATTAATTACCTGATTTACATGAATCAAATATTTATACTTTTTGATGATATTTAAGTGAAATAGTTATTTGTGTAACTAGTGCAAAAAGTTGAATATTTGTTGCACGATGCATGAAGTTTGCAGCTCGAGTTTGCATGATCGTAGATTTGATTTTGTGTTGGTTGCAATTGCAAAAAGGCAATTTTTTTCTTTTGGGCTGTTGTTTTTAGTATGAGAAGGGGTTTTTCCTTTTTACGCTCTTTGATCCTGCACTTTTATTTAAAGGTGCCCATACACGAACAGTTTTCCGTACGATAATTTACGGAGAAGCCAAATCCGGCCGACCAGTTTCAGTTAAACGACAGGCCGTCGCAGTCAGTTTTGGAAAACAAAATTTTCGGTTTTACTAAAAACTTCAATGTAAATTACAGTGTAAATAATGGCAAATCAGCCCAAATTCTAATTACAGACAGCAATATACACCACGAGACACAAAATACACAAAAAAAAATGCTAACAGTTTTTACAAATCAAATACTATTTAATTAATTTTTAAACATGCAGACCTAATTTTGTTTCTATTGCAATTAAAAATGTCAAGGGTAGAACTTATAGAATTGTAATTCGTACAGATCATGTGAATAGGGGAGTACACTTGTACGTTCGTACGAGGTGCCATCAAGTAAAACGTGACGCTTGATCTCGCATTAAATCTTGGTACATTAAACTCAAGAGACTCAAGTATATCTATAGCCTCATTTTATTATTTAATAATTTGTGCAAAAAAGCTGTGTATAGAGTTGCGCATTAAAAGCTGTGATTGGAGTATGCAGTTGCGGAGTATGTACTATTAAGTATTTTTAGGAATCTTCGTTGAACTAATTCTAATTTGTGACTTAAATAATTTATTTATTTATTTATTTATTCGTATGATAACATTTTCTTTTAATTGTCCGGGAGGTTCTTGATGACCAGGTCCGAAAACCAAAGTGGTGATTCTTGGGAACAACATGTTTTTCTTGTTGACCATGGAGTACTGTAAGGTACTGATCACCTTCCATATTTTGTATTTGTATTATAAACACCTAAAAACACACACAAAAAAACCTCTAACGAATATTGACGTACGTTTTGACGTTTTGAATTAAATAATAAAGACTCAACACTAAGGACGCGTACTCAAGCTTAGATAATAATAATAATAATATTAACCTTTTTATTTATCTTCAAAAAAACAATACAATACATATTGGCATAAAGATAAAACTGCCTAAAAAAATAATAATAAGGAAGAATATTATTTACATAAATTCATTTAGTTCATAGAAGCATTTTCTAGCAGGTAGTGTTTTAATTCATACTTTTTGGTAACTTACTGTGTTAAATTTTGGTGGCTGTAGGCTATTTTATTTTCTTGTTGAATATGGATGACATAAATTATACTTTGTGAACAAATGTTTGTTCTTATGTACAAAAGTTTACAAATACATACTTCCTTCTTTCATGTAAATATGACAGAAAACGTTTTAGTAGGTTGTCAGATAGTCCAAACCAGGATAATTTATTTAGCAAAATTCCATGATCAAGTCTGTCGAAGGCCTTTAAAAATCCATATATATATATATATATATACATATATCACATCGGTTTGAAGCCGGCTATCGACATTATCTCTGATGAACTGGGTTACAGTGACAAGGTTAGTAACCGTTGAACGACCTTTTACGAATCCGTGTTGACTTAAGGATATTTTATTGTTAATATGGTGACTTTTTAAGCAAATGTTAAGTAATATAGTAAAATGTCGTGCAAAAACCACAGAACAATATTTAATGCAAGATTGACATTTCATAAATTCTCATTTAGGTTGTTGCAATCTTTGCTATAAGTGGAACGTGCCGATTTACCGAATTACATCCATATACCAAAACGAAAAACCAAGATCATTTACGATTATCGTGAAAAATATTTGAATCTATACAAAAAATACCTGGTTCTTAGACCGTCGACGTCGACTTTTTATTCGACATCGAGAAGGAGTGTGCTGGAGACAAGTAGTGGGCATTCACAAAATTAGCAACGTCCCACAAAAAATAGCCAAATTTTTAAAGTTGGAAAATGCAAATGAATATACTGGGCATTGTCTCCGCTGAACATCAGCTACACTTCTTGTTGATACTGAGGGAGACATAACCTGTATGAAGCGGCATGAGGAATGAACATCTGGCACTGTAGCAAAAGGATACATAGAAGAATCTGTCAGACACAAGGAAAATTTTGAGACTGGATGAATAGGGTACTAGTGTAGCAGAAGGATACATTTGGCACGAGGAAAATATACCAAGCAAAATTTGGAGACTGGATGAGCCGAGTCCTAGTAGAACTCACGAAGCTTTAGAAGAACTACCCAATGATACTGATACAAATGCAGACGGTGTGATCAATGTTGTCATGATTGACACAACAAATTTGAATGCTAACATCAAATCTTTAATTCACGTTTCCAAAAGTTCAAATTGCACATTCAATATTACTTTCAAAAATTAAAAACTGTTGTAGATATTCATAAAGATATTAGTAATATGTATGTTCATAATTTATGAGTACTCATAACTCGGTTTTAGGATTAAAAATATTTTTCTTCAAGCGACAATAAAACGTCATATTATTGAACTATTGGCAGACGCTAAAAACTCTTTTTACTGTCTAGACATTAAAAGCAAAACAGTTATTTTGTTTTCACAATGGTTTAGAGGTTGGTACCTCGGTTATGTCATATTATGAATGTAACAGTAAAGTACCAACTTGATTCGTCGAGAATAAAACGTCACTATAACACTCAAGAATCTCGATAATTTGAAAATAACACATGAAAACTACCAATAAACGCTTAAAGAAAAAATAATATATTTCACTTGGAGTTAAAAAATATAATTGTTTCGCTTAATTTGCTGTCTCGGCTAACACCTCGCCAGCAAACTTTTAAGCTCAACAATTATATTGTTTAACTCCTAGTCAAATAATCTACTATTTTTTCCAAGCGATATTAAATATTATATATTATCGAACTACTGGCAGAGTTTTTTACTGTCTAAGCGTTAAAAGCAATAGTTTTTTTTTGTTTTCACAACTATTTCGAAGTTGGTACCTCGGTTATGTCATATTATTATGAACGTAACTGCAAGTACCAACCTGATTCGTCCAGAATAAAACGTTACTATAACGCACGAGATTCTCGAAAATTTCAGAATAACATATGGAAACCAGCAATACACGCTTGAAGAAGAAATAGTATATTTCACTTAAAGTTAAACAATAAAATTGTTGAGCTGAGTCAGGAAATTTAGCGGAGTAAAATAATCTACTATTTTATTCCTAGACTTAAAATGATCTATGTTAGCCTGTCAACGTAACCTTTTAGTACAGTTTCAAAAGCATCAAGTTTACAATCCAATAATGAGATTAATACTGCAATTTTTAAGGTCTGTCCGTAAGGATTTACGAGGAACCGCAAATACTAACGAGAATCTATACCTTACAGCAACACACATAATTGCATTTTTTTACGCTACGATCTTACGATCGTTACGATTTGTACACAAAATTGCAGTCTAAAACTGACAGATTTTGTGACGGCTGGAGAAAAAATACTTTTTCCCACGACCATATTTGAAAGTGACAGTTTCCGTACAATCTAGTAATCAAGAAAGTTGACGATATCAGCCACCTTAAAAATTAGGGTTCATCTGTTACGATATTTAGTATGAAACACTATATTAAAGGAATGGAACTCTAAACTGCTGCGTCTATTTTAACAAACAGGAAAACACCAAATAACTGAATCAAAAAACTAAACTCGGACACGTGTCTCAATAGCTAAGCTATCATCATCAGCGAACCGATAATTGGTCAGTCATGTCGGCTCGTCTGCCTTTGTTAAAATTTTCAAAAGAGCAACATAACATATTAATATGAAACTGGCATACTTCGGTTTGTTTTACAATATAAATTTCAAAATTTGATTGCTGCACATGAGTTAACGCTGCTGGATCAGTAGACGAGCAGGTTAAATACTAACTTTATTATTACTGTCGATTGAAAATATTAATCATTTGATATCTTTTTATCAGCCTTTTTCGCAGCCAGTTCTCGGACTATTTTTTTTTTAGTAAGAATAGCCAGCGTACGAGCCGTGAAGACGCAACCCCATAGACGGGAAACGGCGATGGGCTAGGATCGAGAAAGCGGTCCTACTTTGATCTTCATAATTTGGTGAGCGAAGCGAGTCGTGTTTTTATCAAAGTTGCATTAAAATTATTTTCTTGATTAAGAAAAATTCAATCCGTGAAGCGGCAACCCCATCGACGCAAAGCGGCTTAATTTCTATCTATAGTAAACTTATAATTACTCTACTTATCCATGATCATGGTCATGGCCTGCAAGCGCCACATTTGTCGATTAGCCTGTGCAGGTGCTTTAAGCAAATAAACCTGCATTTTAGTATTACACACGACTCCAAACCCATTTCACGGCCCAATCTTTTGTTTTTATATAACACATATTCATTTGGAGACGTCTAGATATATCTTTTGTATTTTAGCCTGCTTCTAATTTTTTTTATTTACATTTACATTTTATTTTCTCTTAATTTACCCTTCCCTTCTAATCTTTGTACCTGATGCGTTGCAATACTAGAAACTCCTGCATTTTATTCGAACTCTGGTGGTCAATTTTATTAGTAACACCATCTTAGGCAAATATATAGACAGCTCCGGAATAGCTTTAAGATGCCTATAAAG
Organism: Abscondita cerata; assembly: GCA_030710515.1. NCBI lineage: Eukaryota > Metazoa > Arthropoda > Insecta > Coleoptera > Lampyridae > Abscondita > Abscondita cerata. The sequence continues at coordinate 185,500 of JALBCR010000493.1, read as the reverse complement.
TTATCTTGTTAAGGTAATTAAACAGAACAAATAATCAACAGTAATTACGTAAGTGGTGATAATTTTTTGGTAATTTTGACAAGATTCACGAATCTTTGTTGCTATGAAAATCCTACGAGTAGATGAAGTCGACGAGTGAGATTTCCTAATAGCAAAAAAGATGAATGGTAATCTAGTCAAAATTACCAATAAAAATTATAACCACGAATGTACTTCAGCGTGATTATTTTTTAAACTATGTCGCAAAATGTTAAACAGGTATGTATGTGTATTAAACAATTACGAATGTTTACAATTGTTGTAATTAACGGTGCAATTAGTGTAAGTAATTGTTCAATTTCCTTGAGATGAAGAGAACGAAACAGTATGTCTTCTTAAGTTGCTGATTACGGTTGCGTGATGCTCTTCGTCAAGTTGAAGATAGGGTTTGATGGAGCTTTCAGATAAGTGTCCTGTTATTTTTAACAACTGCTGCTCACCTACTCCACTTTTAACTAGTTGTGTTACAGCGGAAGAACGATTTGAATGGTTGGTAATTTTTATCTTGTTAGGATCCAAACCAATCTTTTGAGCCGCCTGTTTTGTCAGTTTTCCCATTTCGTTTTGTCCTACCGAGAGATTTTTATACCGCCCCTTGGATAAAGATTCCTGCCAATATGGATTAGGTGCCAAAAATAAATGATCAGTTCGAATATGTTCACTTCTTTTGAGATTAATTTATGAAAATAACGTACCGGACATTTGTCAATGTCATTTTTATTTGGAGTTAAAAATTTGCTATCAGTTAACCTGCGCGATCCACCTTGTCCGGTTTTAGAAATTATTGGATTATATTCTATCCTTCCAGTTTGATTTTTATAATGATCTATTTCTTCTCTAAAATATTACACCAATGCCTTTGTCGCTTCTTCGCCTTTCCAAGCGAGTTCGTAGCTAGCAGCGTGATAAAATTTTTTTTGTAAGCCGTTTGGAGTATTTTCGTCCCATGCTGCTATCATTTGTTCTATTTCTTCTTTCCTTAGAGCTGCAGAAGAAACTCTAAAACTGCAAAACTCTAAAAACTGTTTCCATACTGTGTTTCTGCTTTTTTTGGTGTTGACTGGTGTTATTTGTTCGACAGCTGTTTGTATTGAATCAGCCGAACTTTGACCAAATCTCGTGCTCATGTTAGTTTCTGTAAGATGACTAATTGTAAAATTTCTTAGAATTCATACCAATTCACTTACCTTATGTTAGAGAAAATCTCAAAAACGAAATTCACAATGGCGACAGTGCTGAATTTTTATTATTTATATTGAGACAAATGGCTGCGTTATCTTAACAACCAAATCAATGCTAACTTTTTTATGCATTTATTTAAACAAAGATCCAATAAAAAAACGTAAAAAAATAGTCGCTGTAATTAGCTACTACCAAATAGCCAGTGTAATTTTGATGCTATTAGTCGATATGAAATTTTTTCTCAATACGATTGGCTGACAGGACTGTTTAAAATAATTGAAAAAATAATCTACAAAATTCAACGTAATAAAAAAAACAAACTTGGTGCAATAAAAGGTAATTATCTAAAAAAACCTAATAACATTTACACATTAATGAACATTTTTACTAACACCAGGAATGAAGAGGGCGGTTATTTCAAACTAATTTCACTCAGAAAATCAAAACTTTCTGGCGCATAAATAATAAGAACAAGTAGTGTATAATAACTAAAGTAATTACCAAAGGAATCATACTAAACAGGTGTTTCCAAGAATTAATCGGAAAAAACAATTGTCATCGAAAACTTAGGGCAAAACACTTTATTAAAAATGTTAATGTCATTAATGTAATATCAAATAGAAGTATTTACTAAAATAAAACTTCAACCTAGTTTAGTTAAAAAAAAAAGTTTGTACAATAGAAACATTATCGTTATTGATTAATCAGCCACGAAAACAATATGGGTTAGTATAGTTTGAGATTACAATGAAAGAAGTTGTATTGACATTGCTAATTGCTTACAGTACTACCGTTTTTGCTAACCAAACAAACCTAAATTTAAACAAATGTATAGCTAAAACAATTCAAAAAGTTTTTGCAAACAACGAATCGTTAATCTACGTATACGACGGTAAAATCGAATTTCCAGTGATAGATAAAAATCCAAGAATACTATATGACATAAGAATCCAAATTCAAGTACCACCCACTTACAGAAACTACAGTCAAAACTACGTCGTAGTGGTCGATCAAGCCGACACTTTAATTGAGACTTTACGCACGATTTTACGCAGCAGATTATGGCACGAAAAGTTAGTACCCGCTGGTACATTCCTTCTTATCACATTTGAGGATAATGTAGAATCTAAAGTAAAACTATTTTGGTACTTCGGCATGATTAATCTGGTTGTTTTGGTATACAATTTTAAGGGAGCGATTTGTGTATTTACCATCGATCCTCAGGCTCCAGGTAATAAATGCGGATTGATGGTTAAAGAGTTTTAAATTTTATCGATTGTTTCGCATCAACACCAATTCAACTGCCGAACATCTTACGTAAATACACTAATTGTAATGTGACATATGTGTCTCAAGTTTCAGTTGAAACAGGTAAAATGCAACAAATAAAACTATTTGCGTTGATCGACTTCCTTCTTAACACTGTGGTCAATAAGCTAAATGTGTCTTTGATAATGGTAAATCCAATCAACTCTAAATATACCTATGATTTGTTTTCTATTTGTTCCCTATTATCTAGAACACTGGAAAATGAAATGTATACCGCACCCTATTTCTCAGACAGTATGGTTTGGATTCTTCCGTTTCCTCAAAGAATTGCAGACATGGAAAGAATGCATATGGTATTTCAAAATATAGTATGGATTTTAGTACTAACAGTTTTCGTTTCCACTTCTTTAATTTGGTGGTTGATTACAAAAGTTTTGGACGGCAATTCGAGCATCACCGAAGCATTTCTAAAAGTGTATTCGATCACTTTGTTTGGATTGGTAAATAAACTTCCCATATTTATGTCAATGCGATGTTTATTCTTTGCATACGTCTTATATTCGATTCATATTCAAACAGCTTTCACCTCTAAGCTTATTGAAGTGTTAACCGTCCCTCAGTACGAACCAACGATTAAAACATTAACTGAACTTAGCGGCAGTAATCGATCAATTTTAACTAACGACGTATATTATAATACTTTTTTTAAATACGAAGAACCCAACAACGTGCTTTACAACAAAATCAAACAGAAGTTAGAAATTCTGACTGTTTCTGATTTTTCTAGTAAACTAGTCGATTTGAAAAATTTCAGAACCAAAGCCGCTTTTCTGTCAAATATCGAACTTGAAATTTTGACGGTAACGTTTCTTAGAGATTTTCATACTATTGAAAATCAAAGTTTTGTTTCTAAGTTAGAACACGTTTTAGTTGGACTTCCAGGTTCTTACATGATTAAAACGGTTGATAAATTGATCAGTCAGTTAAAGGAATCGGGCACCTTAGATTATATCTCAAAAAATGTCAAATATGAGATCCCAATTAAAAGAAATAGTATGCGAAGAAGCTATACAATTATCCTTGGAGCATCTCTACGTGGTTTTTGTGTTTTGGGGCATTGGTTTGAGCTTGAGCACGATGGTTATGGTTTTGAACTAGTTTACGTATACCTACAAAAATAAAACTATTGTAATAATTATTATAAAATGTGTGTTTAATGTTTGTTATTTTATTAAAAAATAATACTTTATTGTTCTTAATCACAATTTATAAACTTGTTTAAATTAATACATACACTGTACTAAAAGTTTTCCTATATTTAAGATTAAATCTCTTAATCATTAGTTTTTAATTTTTTTTGTAATTTATTTGTTTATATTTTTATTTCTTTAAAAACAAATACAAAAGTTAGATCACAGTCATACAACATAATCCAATACACAATTAAAAACGACAACGTTTTTTGGTATGTCAGTTGTCAAAATAATAAAATTATGTTTTTAGAAAAGCTGAAATATCTTTTAAAAATTTAATTAAATTTGGTAGTTTTCTATTAAAAGGACGGTTAACCGAATGACCTTGACAAATTTTTTTTAGGCGTTCTAGATTCTTTGTAACCATAGCCAACTTTGTTATTTCTTATAGACACCATATTGAATTTATACGTTAATGAATTGAATATAAAGGAGGTTTTTAGTATGTACAACAGACCTATCTTTTATCTATTAAATCTATTTAATGCAATTAAAAATATATTTTTTTATTTATGATAATAAAGTTATAGCTATTAACATATCGAGAAATGTTATGTCGGTTGGTTCAATAGTTTATCGGTTTCATGAAACCATATCCGCGTTTTGATTATTATGACTTTAATCTAAAAATTAATAAATCAAAATTCATTTTGCAGCTTTTCCGTAAAAATTAAAGTTGTCATGCAAGTTGGTCTTTTCTTGTACTGTAAAAATTATAAATATATTGTAAAAATATAAAAATAAAACATCACCAATATGTCATTTTTACCTTATCGACTCCTCATTTTTACATTACCTGTATGTCATTTTTAGATTTTACATTTTTGTGAATGTTAAGAGCCTTCATACACCCTGAAACCGATAAAAAAACATTATTTATGATTAAACTCAAAACAAAAATGAACTAAATTCCAATAAAGTCAAATGTTGGAAAATTTCAGCGTTGTTATCAATGAATTAGATCCATACATCCGGGAAACCTAACCTCAATTTCAGATTCAATTATTTTAAATTGAATCCAGCGCCAGTGCAACTGCAATTATGTGAACGGCCAATCCAGTTGTTACGGTTCGAAATCTTCAAGTTGCGCGTTGCAACAAGAATTAAATTTACCGCGCTTTGAACCGAATTTTCCGATTGGTGGCTTTAGTAAATGTGCAATAATTTAGCGTGAAATATAATTCGACCAATTTACGGCGTAAGTGTTTTCTTTGCTATTACTTTGGTTGATTTAGCGGTTTTATTAATTGCTAATTACCACGTATGATTTAGCACGTATCTGAACCTCAAATCCTTCTCACAATTGACTGTCTGGATAATTCCTGGGGACGCTGAAACGAGCAATTACAATTCCGTTTGTGACACAAAACGTGCCTGCGTTCGTATTGTCGCCGACCTCGGAGACACCCGGCCGAATCTCCTTCAGCGGTTTAGGGTATTGCACGCAATGCGCCCGTTCTTCACAAAGACAACTTTCTGCTCCTAGAAGTGGGTCTTCTATTCCTTCCCAGCGAACTCATCTTGATCTTCGAGTAACTGTGTCGTTAGCAAGGACCTTCCTTATCAGCATTACGTACAACCATAATAAGATAAGTTATCGTTTTAAGGAACCAATTCATATTTGCATGCGTTCGAAACTTAAGTACACGCGACATCAAGCGGTTATACCTTTAGTATTTAAGACCATTGTTTTTCGGGGTAGCCTCCATACTCCCACGCTAGTTCTTGTTGGCACGAACTCCTTCAGAGTTTCGCGGGGTACGCTAAAACAAAAGGCCTTTTGATTGGCAGAAACTACATCCTGTATTTGGAACGTATGTACTATTAATTTTTAAGTCACCGCGTGTACGTGACGAGTGTACATCAAGTTTCTTAATCACCAATCTTAATTGGATACGCTATCTATATCTTGGGGTTAATAAACGAAAAACTTTACTGAATTAATACAAATTTTATCGCGTACTACAAGTAATTGGTTATTGCTAATGCACTCAAGTTCTATGCGACAGACTTTGTCGTTGCTACTAGATACTCCTAATATTTTAAATTGTATGTGTTATATTTATGTGTCTTCTGTCTCTATTAAATTTGCATTTGTTGTAGCGTGTTAGATTCTAAGTAAAACTAAGTGAATTCCTGCTGATCGGTTTTATTTCTCTCCGTTACCCAGCAGGTGGCGCCACGTTACTCAGCAGTTATTTCTTTTAGTTCTCCTAAGAACCTTCCCCATCTCACCGACTTAGCCGGACACTGCTGTACTAACGTTTATAAATATGGGATCCTCCAATCATTTAGTACGCTACTTGGTGCCCAATATTCTTGTGTTCTTTCTTTTCTAGGTTGCATCGCTAGAGCCGTCACTTTAATTTTATCTATTATTTATTTGTGAACTGCAACCGTTACCTTGTTTTGCAGATTTTTTATGTCAACAACGAAAAGGATGGCGAAGAAATTAACTGAAGACCAAACTATGCAGTTTATGGGACATAACTTCAGAAAACAATAGAAACTAATCTATGTGGGATGCTGCTCTGCAAAAACTATGTGGGGTATGCGAATTGAAAGTTTTACAGTAGTAGATGTAAAGAATAAAATTAAAAGTATTCGTATGTTTTAGTTAAGACAGTGACAAAAATACACACACACTAATTCTAATTTTTTTAATGAATCATATTCATCCTTCGTCTACTAGTGATGTGAGTTCTTTTCTCTCTTGACAAGCATTGTTAAGTTGTTACTGCCTTGCTGCATGATGCTGATTAAATAGTTTATTTTAGATCTTCACATATCGTCAACCAAACTATAAGCATGCTGATCTTCAGTCTAGACAAGTAGGAGTGATGTAATTGGTTTATATTTTCCGTAACTAATTGTGGAGAGTACAAGCTGCATACACAATGTGATTCCCAATTTCTAACTTTGTTGAAGCAAGTTTTTCAAAAATTCGAAATTGGCTTGGTAATATTCTGAACGCTTTTTCAACATTGCGTTTAGCACGCGACAGTCTATAAATGTAATTTTTTTGTTCAAAACTTAAACTGCCTCAGGGATATAGGTAGTTTCATTAAGTACGTTTTTCGAGGAAATGCCGCATCAGTCACAATTACTCCTGTTATGAACGAATTGTGGGTGGATCGAGTATTGGATAATGACGAATATATTCAAATAAATAAAAACGATTTATCATTGGCCAATACAATTATACAATTAAATGTTTTTGGGAACTAGTTTCGAGTGAGAAATTTTTGGACACTTATCTTCAGCGCAAATGTGAAACTGTTGAATAACAGGTATTAGAATTTGTGAACAAAATTGTAAAATTGTCATAATTACTACTAATAATAATTATAATAATTGTACGATACACTTGGATTTAAATAAAAATCATTCGTAATTCATGTTCCTCTTTTTATGAAGCGCTTCCTTTCAAGTGTTTACAGTTTTCCCGGATTTTTAGTAAACTTTGTTGTACATTTAAAAGATCTGGGTGGTGCCTAACAAAACCCCAAAATTGACTCGTGATGAGGACCTTTAGTCATCTATAAAGGTAAGTCAGAGACATTTCCTTAGACCCACCCCTCGTCGATGAGTTAGTCGAGCACTTTCTTGTGCCGTGTTGTTTTTTTGAGTTTTCATGGCTAACAACTCTGACGGAGCCAGTGAGTAGTCCTGCATCTACTACAGATACACAAGACAGTTATGCGCAAGGGACAAGTAATAATATGCCAGTGAATAGTCTAGCATCTACTACAAACCCACAAGCCACTGATGACTCATTGAATATAATGAGCAATGACTGCTTTTAATAATACATAATAAATATTGTCAAATATAAGTATTAAGTATTAAAGATTCATTTCGTTCTTTATGTGCTATTTTAATGCCCTTTTGATTTCTAAACAGACTTCTGGTATAATTTTGGAAATTCTTGATTTTGGCAATCAATACATACTACTAACGCTTCTATAACTATCTCCAGTACCCAAAAAAGAAAGAGTGGCATCTAGTATTATTTTTGCAGGTATAACATCTCTGAACAATGTGTTAGTACGTTGAATAATATTTGAAACTATTGATAACAGTTCATCCAAGTTTTCTGCTATCATTCTCATTGCTAATCTATATTCAGTGGGATCTTCTGGCATCAGTTGTTGTAAAAGCTCCTTTTTGATCTCTTCGCTGATTCAATTACTCACCAAAGTCCGTTCCTTTTTGTTTAGATCCATATCAACTGCATCAATAACCTGTTCTAACACTAACTTTTGAATCTCTTTTAAACAAATTTTCAAGTGCTTTCTCGTACTCAATGTCACTGCCGTCTTGATGAATCGACTGTAACGAATGGCGAATCGGCAGTTTTGAAATGATTGGAATCTGAAATCGCTACATGCCACTTTGTAATATTTGAAGGTATCACGGTGCAGTCAAATTATTATAAAATATATTAAATACGTGTCGGTTTAATACTGCCAAGCCATACATTAACACCCCATTTTTTTAAATCACGCACCTCATGATTTATTAAAGGATTTTTATCAACTCGATAGATACACGTAGTGTCTGAAAAATACCCCGCAGTTCGTAAAACTATACTTTCATCAATTGCAAAACTATATATTTCTTTTCTAAATTTCCATTAGACACTCTATTTTGAATATGTGCTTGAAAAAAACTTTTTTTCTAAGCATTTGGATCGGAGATAAACCTAGTTGCTCCATTTCAGAATTTCACTGATTTCAAAAACAAAAATTAAATGGAATGGCTATAAAGGGAGCTTTTTGGCAATATATTTAAACTTCTCGTTTTAAAAGCGATCGTCAACTTTTTTTCAAATGGCAATAAAGTTTTTTTAAAATTTATTATTGTTTAGATTTTTATTCTGAATTCAACGATGTATATTAAATTTATTTTTATGAAACATGTATTAAAAAAAAACTGAAAATGTTGTATTATACTAATCATGTGCTATGAAAAAAAAAAGAAAATAATACAAGAAAGCAAATAAAACTCAGAACAGAAAAAAAAACAATACAATAAATATCAATTACAAACAAAAAGTAACTTAAATATATTAAGCATTGTTCAAAGTTAAACACAAAATACATTAAACAAAGAACAACAAACACGAAACAATTAAAAAAATAAATGAACAAAGTAAATCAAATTACACAATATACCTACAAGTGCTGCTCAAAATGGACACCCCGCCACAATTAAGATATAACTAGCATCTTCTAAGTGCATGGGATTCAATATAAAATTAGGAGGTATTTCACGACACGCAAGTATAATTCTTTGCCTTAGAATTTTCTCATCCTAGAACATAACAAAGAACGCTTACTAACTATTTTATTACGTAATAATTATCCAAAAAAATTGAGTCAGTTAATTTTAAATCATAACAGACCCAATAATAACCAGGATCCACTAATTAATAACATGTCCAACCTTAACATTAATGATAAACGTTTTGTTCAATTAATTAATATACCTGGTTTATCTAACAGCTTAATAAAATTACTAAACAAGGATGAGTTGAAGATAGTTTTGTATAACAACAATACTATTTATAACTCAATATATTCTAAATTAAAAGATAAAACACATAATCTGGATAAATCAGGGTTAACTTATAAATTAACATGCGAGATGTGTGACAAGGTATATGTTGGACAAACTAAACAAAAATTAAAAAATAGGATTAATAATCACAAATATAATTGCAAAAATAAAAGTGAGGACACAGGATTATCATTACATTGCAAGGAAGAAGGACATGAATTCAAATTTGATTCACCTATTATCTTAGATATGGAACCCAATTTTAAGAAACGTTTGATTTCTGAGATGATTTACATCAACGTATACAGGGACAATAATGTTAACTTTAAAATGACACAAGTAACCTAAGTAATATTTACAATAACTTAATTGCTAATTACTCCCACCACCATAACATTAATACTAATCTAAACTAACATGTTTATAAACTAATTATACCCACCACCATTTATACTATAACTATTACTAATCTAGTCAACTAACTACTACTAATAATACAAATAAAACAATTCCTTCTATGGTAATTTTGTTTAGATTTTTTGCTGGTGTTATCTGCATTCACTATTGACCCCCAGAAAATTTTCGACGTGACGTTTTACATCTTATCTGTAATGGCATTGTTAAAATTTTATGTACGTTTATATAGTTGTTGTCCTAAAGTTAGTTTGTTATATATTATTTATTAGTACTATTTTAATTATTTGTGACTATTATTTATGTCTTTATTCATAATCTGGCTTCAAATACGACTGATGTTAAAAAGTAACTTGTTAGCTCCTATTCTTTACTGGTAAGTACATTTAACAATTAATTTAAGTTCCATTATAACTAAAACGTGTAGTATTTATTGCTAAATTGTAATTGCATCTAATCTAGTCGTACATTTGTGATCTTATTCGTTTTTTTGTGCAAGTTCAGTAATTATGTATTAATACTTTAAACCTGTGTATTATCTTGTCTAATTTATTCCGTTTTTGTTTTAATAAATAACAGCCTTGATAAAGGTCAGACTCCCTGACCGAAACGTCGGCACAATAAGCACATGGAGTATTAGTTACTACATCCCTGATCCATCTCCTATAAGAAGGCCCAATTCAAGATTTGGGAATTTTCAAATTTTAAGATACAACAGGAGTTTTCGTAAATGATCTTTTTATATGCGTGGAGTAATATCTGGAGAACAAGCAGGCCATCGAACAGGACCATATGTTCCGATCCACTTATCATTAAATGTAGTGGTCAATCAATTATTATTTTATTTATTTATATATTCGTATGGCACATTATACAAATATTGTATTGTGATGTAAGTGTTAGTGGATTGGTTCGTCTTGGCAAAGCATTTGCTTCAAGATTTAGGAAAACCACTAAAACCTAAACATGCGAACCCTTACCCACCTTAGTATTCACATGTAATAATATTAATTGAGTGTGTAAACATTATAGAAGGTAAATAAGAACATAAAAAATAGTAGCACAGCCATGGCATGACGACATATAATGGACCGGTCCAAGCGCCAGTCACGACAATGACGAAAAAAAAGTACGTTAAAGAAATAACAAAAAAAGAAATAATGAAAAAACAGTTAGTATTCATTCTGGCGTTATGAGGGGTGGCCCCATTTTATTGAAAATAAATTGTATTCAACTTAGCAAGAAAGTTCAAAAAAGTTTCAAGTTGATATCTGATAATATTTTTCTTGATTTAGGGTAGCGTCTATGAAAAACGAAGCAATCTATTTCCCAAACTGACAGTAAAGAAAACTTGTTTCGACGATAATTCGTGAGTTTTTGGCTCCAATGTCAGTGGATATTTCTATTAAAAATACAATTGACACTGAATGTCGTTACATTCGTCTGACCAAATAATCTTTGTGTGAAAGACGGGGTCTTCTTGTCAGTTCGTTGGTTTAAGTCAATGTTTCGCAACCCAGTGTAGTTGCTTCTTCCGGCCTAAAAATGAAAACTTCACATTATATTCGATGTTTGCATGTTGTAAGTGTCCGCGTTTGTAGTTCAATTATTTAATTTATTGTGTACTTGTTGATGATTGATTACTATTTCTACGAAACTCGTCTTAATTTATGACTCAGGCGAAACGTTGCTTTAACCAACGTCCTCAAACGTTCTTCAAGTCTTACCAATTTACGTGGTTCTGGAATTTCTCTGTGAGGAAACAGGTCTCTGTAAGGATGAAATACTGCACCACAATTTTTATTACACTAAAAGTATACCTACCTGAATCATGTCCGTCAATTAATTCATTGTTCATTTTGCACTGATTATTTATTACTATTACTTATCTAAATAAATAACCACTATTGATGACACAGAAAAGTATAATGTGTAAAAAAACTAGAACGCGAACGCTAAAGTGATATTTATTTGCTTTGTTGTACAATTTTTTTGTTTTCAAGGCACATGTGATTAGTTAAAATACGTTGGTTGTCAATTAAGTCGCCGAGACCCTAATAATGTGGTGTCGACTAACATTTTCACCTTTTTTCGTAATACATATACTATATACCTATATACTCTTTAATAAGTGTAGCGCCTTAAAAATAAGTTCCTTGGACAAATCATCGGGTGACAAATTTTGGGCTTGAAGAAATTAAACAAAACTGTTGTAGCAATTCTCTAATCTTAGTACCGCGTGTCACCTCCCCGCGCTCTAAGAATAGCTTGCATTCGGTTTGTTTTGACGCAATTAAGTTTTCGATTTTTTCTTGTGGAATGTTATTTCACATTTCTTCCACTGCAACAATTAACTGCGGGATAGATGTAAAACAGGAACTCGGGATAAAACTCTCATCTTCGGATACTCTATAAGGTTTAGTTTCGGGCTACAAGCTGGCCACTCTAAAACTGGAACTACCATTTCCGCAAGGTACTCTCGGATGATTATGGTCGCCCACAAACCCAGCATAGCGCACCATATGGTCTGCAAAAATTTGTTCAATATACTTTGCGGTTGTCAGACTTCTTCTGTTGCGACCAGTTGCAACCGCGACCTTCCCCAAGGATGAAGATAGATCAGTTCGTCTTTCTACAGATATCACACACCAGATCATGCACGAACCACCGTTGTAACTAAGGCGTTCATCAATACATCACTGGGTAAATAGTTCCCCGGGCAGGGAGTACACTAGTTCTCTCACATTGTTGCCATGGTGAAATTTCATGGTTTCATCGGAGAAAAGAAAAAATCTCCAATAGTCCAAGGTCTAATTCAGATGCTCCCGTGCAAAAACAAGTCGCGCTTGTCAATGAGCTGCAGTCAGTTTGGACCAACTGCAGGTCTGTGATGTTAAGTTCGTCTCCGCAGTCGTCGCCTCACTGTCTACTCACTAACAGCTAGCCATCGGATATCACAGAGCTGTTCTTATGGATATAAGGAAGCGATCATCTCTTTCCGATATTCACCGACGTCTACCTGGTCCTGGTTTCCGATTGAACGGGCCAGTCTCCTCAAATCGCGGGTACACTCGTCGAACTGCTGATCGGCTCATATTCAATTGTTAAGCTGACTATGCCCAAATTATATGCAAACAGCAACTTGAAGAACTAACTAGCATTATAAGGTTATGTCATAAGATTTTCCAGCTGAATCTTCGTTTTATAAGCATTTTATACTCATATCCGTTATGCAACAAATTGCGGTGCCTTTTGCACCACACTATAGCAGACAAGAAGGGTGTGAGAAAATGTATGGTCATTAAAAATGTCAATAAACAGTTTTTCAAATGATGCATAATTTTTTTTTAATCTGACTCCCGATAAATGAAAAACAATGCATTCAAACTCAAAAGTGTGAGGTGGGTCGATTTTCTTGCTCGCAAGTGTATAATACTATTGTAGACTATTTTTTTGGGCGAGAAGTTTATTTCTCAATACAAAGCAAATTTGATTCATTTTTTACCAACGCGTTCGATGAACTGCTTAAGGTTACTCACTATACAAGTGTTAAGATAAAAATGAACATATAAATAGTTTAATTCCTCGCAAAAAAGTAGACGAAGAAATAATGAAGTATTAATTATATACTAACAGTCGTATTTCTCTGTTATACAGCAAAGCCCAAAAATCTGGAACATCACACCCAAAAACAGTTTACCTGTCAACAAAATCCCCGAATTGGTCAATTGTTATTTAACAAAACATTTTTTATAAGTAATTGAATAGGTGCACAAGAATCCAGAGGTGTAAAGGTCAAAAGACCTTGGTGGTATTCTATTTTATTAATCCTCTTGTTTCAATTCAGCGACCAGGAAAATTTTCTGTATTCAAAAAATTTATACTACTAATATGACTCTAGCGAAATATGTTGAAACCAAATAAATATGCAGGTAAATATAGTTATTTTTGTCTTCAAAGAGCTGCAGGTATCTTACACCAATAAGGGTTTCTTTTAAAAAATAGGTCCTAGTATCCTGTTATTCCAGTCCCGTTAACTTTTTGTAGATGTTGTGTATATACACTTATGTCAGTTGGCAACATCATTAAAAAAAATAGGTAGCTTCATCTAAAAATAAAATCTGCTTATGGAATTCTGCTAACTAAGCAATACATTAATCGCTTTATAAAAGTAAATTTAACATACATCGTTGAATTCAGAATAAAAATTCACACAATAATAAATAAAAAAACAATGCCATTTGAAAAAAAACTTGACTATCGTTTTTTAAAAATAAATAGAAGTTTAAATATATTGCACTAAGCTGTCTTTATAGTGTATTTAGAGCAATTCCAATGAATTTTTGTTTTTGAACAAATAACAAAGTTATAGCTTGCGGCGTTTTTAGGAGACACCTTAAAATTTTGACAAACGAATACATAGTCTGACAACAAATACAATTACGAGATTTGTTTCACAGCCCACTAAGAAAAACTTGTTGTTTAAAATAAATTTACATTTTTTATCATCCAAAGATAGGCCTATTATACATGTTTAAAAAGCTCTTTTTATACTCAACTAAATAACGTATAAATCCAATATGGCTGCCGTAAGAAATAGTAAAGTAGACCACGGTTTTAAAATCAGAAGGCGTAGAAAGAAATCGTGAAAATAATTCGATTAACGGTAGTCGATAATACAAAATTATAATCTGTATACTATTGGCGCGGAGTAATAAATCATAATTGCTTGAAATAATTCTTTATTTTCTTGTGAAAGCGGTACTTCTACGGTTAAGTAAAACCAATAAATTCTAACCAAAATACGATCATTGTGCCGCTCTTGCAGCATATCGACCCATCTAGGGTCTGAGAACAATAGCTTAATCTTTATAAGCACGTTGTCATCAGCCCAGGTACTGACAAACGAGAATCATAGACGTAGATGTGGGTATTATACCAAGATACAAAAATAATGGTATATAATACGTAAGAAGTAAAATTTGTAATGTGATCTACTATACAAATAAAATAAATAACATATAAATAATATATGACATAAATATAAAATAAAATAGTAATGCAGATATCATCAGTACGTTTATTACAATTACAATTAATTTGCGAGGACAAGTAAGGATTGAAACAATAAAAGAAACCACATAATAATTCATATCAAGGTAGATTTTACTATTATAATATATTTACCTACTAAAAATATGATTTTCCAAACGTATCCGGTACCTACGCCACTGCAATACGGGAAATTCGATCATTCTGACAGGTTTATTACTCCGCGCCAATAGTATACAGACCATACCAAATTTTATTTAAAAATCGGGTTGGGATAGGGATGGCACAATTTTTTTCATTTAACCAACTTTGAATTTCTTACTGTTTCCGAAATCCCCATGTTACTTTTACCTGGGACATACTGTATTTATTGAAATCAATAGTGCTATGCCCAAGGAACCGATTTCACAACTAACTTTACTACATTAGTAAACTAATGAGATTAAATTATATAAAATAATTTTCTATGCCACCGGTGCCGTAAAGTAATATTAATTTTATTACACGCTTGAAGAAAAAGATATTTTTACAAATTTTAGCATGACCAGATCTTACAAAGATCCAATCAATAGCACTTGGCTTTTTTGAAAAAGATTCAAGTTTATAATTTTTGTTTTAGTAGAATATCACAATGTGTGAAATAAAATAAATACAAACTAAAATAGTATCAAAAGGTAACCTTTTGGAAAAAAAGTGAAGAAAGCATAGATGCTGAATGCGAAATTTCTAATACCAAATATCAAATAAAAGCTTCATATTTAATGGAGGTTTTCAAAGAAATACATCTATGTCTAGCTTGTGATGTCACTGCGCGATGTTTGTGGGGATATTTCTGGTTTGAACGTTGACAGTCACATGTGAAAACTGACAATGAATAAAGCAAAACTAGAATATAACCTCAAACTACTGTCAAATTTGACGTAAAGAATGTCGTTACCCTCTGACAATACCTATATACAGGGTGGACTATTAGTGCGAGGAACGTGGATATCTCGAAAAATATTGGGGTCAGAAAAAAACCTTTGCAATGAAATTTTCGTTTATACAGAGTGTTCCATAAAAGTGCGACATACCAAAGTTATGTGTTTTTAAATAGAACTACCCATTTTTTATTACAAATTTGAATTCCTTTGAAAATTCTAAAGTGACTTTATACATTATACATCGTGTCTAAAATAGAGGATTTTCGCATTATTTCACTTTTTCCGGAAAAATTGACGTTTCGAAAAAATTAAATAACTTAGATATCCTGGAATTTATCCAACTGCAATTTTGTAGCTTTAATAAGAATTACATGTACTAACTTAAGCTAGTTGTTCACCTTTCTAACCTTACTAAGTTTTGAGTAATCAATTATTTAAATTGAACTCCCTAAATTCATAGATAACTTGATTTTTTCTAATGGCACCACCTAATTTTTTATCTGCCGTTAAAAGTGGAATTTCATAAGCATTCTAATGCTATGGTTGTAAGTATCTAACTCTTACAGATTTTTGCAGATTTTTGAGTAAGAATTAGATATTTACAATCTTATCATTAGAAAGCTTATGAGATTCTACGTTGAACGGAACATAAAAAAATAGGTAGTGTCAACTGATTACTCAAAACCAAGCGAGGTTGGAAAGGTGAAGAACCAGCTGTAGTTAACACATGTAATGGATATTAAAGCTGCAAAATCGCAGTTGGATAAATTCCAGGACAACTGCGTTATTTAATTTTTTCGAAAAGTCAATTTTTCCAAAAAAAAGTGAAATAATGCAAAAACCCTCCATTTTAGACACCATGTATAATGCATAAAATCACATTAGAATTTCCCAAGAAATCCAAATTTGTAATAAAAAATTGTATGTGTTCTATCTTCTATCTCTTTTTATTGAAAAGGTCCATTAAATACATTTTGTATATAATTTTTTCTAATACATCGGTTACATTGTGGGAATTTCCATCAAACTAATGACAAAAATTAATTGCAAATTCATAGAGGTTATACGAAACCATAACATAATTTTAAAAAAAACATACAAAAATTACGAAAATTACTTGTAAAACATTTCTGTAAATTAAATTTTGCACTAAGAAAGTTTCTATTTATTTGATTGAACCAACAATATACGAATTGCTTAATTTCCGAACACTTTATTACAAAACTTAATTTAATAGTGGGTGTCATTACAATGAATGCGGTTTTAAATCAAAATAAACAAAACCAAAATTCGCCAAAATATTTAGGACAAGTCATGCAACTGTAACCGATAAATTATTAAGTGCATAAATTGATGTGATCTTAGTATTTCTTTAATTTATCGGCAACTTGTCATTACGTAAGTTGATTAATGCTACCAGTAGGACACTTTCAGTTTTATGAGACTCTTAAATTTCGCTAACATTCATTGTTGTAACCGCTTCATATAACTTGTCACAAACGGGATAATAAATACATTTTTATTTTGATACAAATTAAAAAAGTGTTTGTCAAGGGGAACCGTGCAGGAATTTTACTAATAGAAAACAAAGACTATAAGCGTACTTTCACGGTAACTACATAATGAAGTTTTAAAACCAGAAATAAACTTATGTTACTAATTGATCGGATTTAAGGTTTAATATACGTCATTAAACGTTTAAAATGATTTCTGTTTAAATAAATTAGTTGCAAAACACCATGACTAATTTCTGCAATAATCCTATACATTTCTACGAAGGCGTCTGTATTTAAAACAACCTTTAGTAAAAAGTTATTAGTTTTTACACTTTCTAAGTTATTCACTCCTGTTATAAAGTTTGTGGATAATAGAAATGTTAAGACGATTAAGATGTAGAAATTAAAGTAGATAATTAAAAAGGTAATCAAACAATTTTATGCTTGGTTCACCTAGACACATCAAAAATATCTAGTATTGAATGATAATAATTTGTGTTATATCATATGTTACAGGATCTTGTGGAAGTGAAATGTAACCGTAAGGAATATGAAATCAGTTGCTACAATTACCAAGAGTAATAAAAAAAGTTAGGTTTATGAAGAGCTTCTAATGGATACAAATTTCGCTTAGCGTGTCCTTCCTGATGCAATTACGTCTGATTTTATTTCATACGTTTTGCGATAATTTCAACTAGTGTTATGTCATTAAATAATTAAGTAATTATCAGTCACTGCACTTTACGTTGCGTTAGACGACAATTTCTGTTGATGAAATGCGTTTAAAACATATTTTGTTGTCAGAAGAGATCATATGTAAATGCTTTTGATGGGCGTCTGAAAGTAGTTCAAGTTACAACATGCACACTGTTAATGGTTTTTGTTAAATAATTAAAAGAAAACCCGCCCGCGCCCACATTTCGCCAAAGCGCTCATTAGCAAAAAAATTTTAAAAATGTTTAATTTATTTATTCTCGTTCGTGGAATATAAAACTAGCCGATTGCGACAGAATCGATGCGTTGGAAAAAAGACATTTCAGTAACTGTTATCTAAAAGTACCAATTAATAAATGACCTTAATATTGTATAAGTAACGTAACGACTGTTTAATGTACTAAGTTGTTTGATAAAACTAAACCCTACATTCACTAAGAAAATTATTTTTTGCATCGTTGATGAAAAAAAATTTGTAAATAACGTTATCTTTTCGTCATAACTTTGTTTGTGTAATCAATGTTCTTAAATATATCGTTAAATAATGGGCACCTATATAAACTGGAGAGCATAGCCGAGCGGTAAAAGAATCAGTTTAGAATACTGACCGCACCGCACCGCACTGGTTCGATTCCAGTTCATGGCGAAAGATTTTCTCAGGTCAATTTTAGAAGATGTGCTTTGAAGGGCACGTTAAGCAATCATCCCGATTATGGTAATCTTTACAGAATACCAAACCTACTTCTGATCCATTTGGTTTATTTATTCGTACGGTACATTATACAAATACTGTATTGTGATGTAAGTGTTATGTATAGTGCCCCAGAAGATCAGTATAAACCTGTATAGTCTGGTGACGAAACCGTTGTGCAATAGTAGATAATAATAATAATAATTCTTTATTGTCCAGCGTAATAATAGTGGACATACATATTAGAAAACAATATTAATAATAATAATACATATACGAAATGCATACTAATAATAAAAGACAAAACAAAAACAAAAAGTGGTTCTATACCTACTGTGATAACAACTTCAAACTTAAATTTTATGTCAATGTAGTGTCATATAAGTACTTGACCTTAAAAAAAAAAAAAAATTTTTTTTGCAGTAGATCAACCTGTTGATGAACAAAATGAATCCTTAATTTATTAATGAAACTTAAAATAGGGTCAGAAAAAATGTCAATAGAGTGTAGTGGAATATTATTGTACAATTTACACATTCTTAATATAGGTGAATTTAAATGCTGGTTATTATACGCAAACGGTACATAGAAAATATTTACATTACGAAGATTATGGATCTTGCAATTTAGACTTATATGTTTTAACAGTTCAGGATCAACACAATAACTATTTATTAATTTATGTAGAAAAACTAAACTACATATTTTCCTACGTGTTTGAAGATCAATTATATTAAATTCATCTAAAAGTTTTTGATACGAATAGTTTCGAATCGGCCAACTCTTGTGCTTTTAAAGTACAGTTGCTTTAAAACCTGCGTTGAATAGCTTCTAAGTTATAACTTAGGGAGGAGTAATGTGTATTCCAAATGACTGAATTATATTCTAGTGCGCTTCTGACGTATGAGAAATATAGTTTCTTCATAACTGTAATCGAACTGAAGTCTTTAGTTGAACGACTAAGAAAACCTAACATTTTAAGAGCAGATTTGCTAACCAATTGTATGTGATTCTTAAAATTAAGCTTACGATCAAATGTAATCCCAAGGTCTAAGTATGTATCTACTCTATCGATTGAGACATTACCAATTTTGTACTTAAAGTTTAATATACTAGTCTTCCTAGAAAATGTCATAATTTTGCATTTGCTTCGGTTTATACTTAGCTTATTTGTATCACACCATGCGCAAAATACATCTAAATTTTGTTGCAAAGCTAGACAATCATCTACAGCATTTATAACTTTGAATATTTTAGCATCATCTGCATATAACAATACCCTACAATTAATATGCTCAACAATGTCGTTTATATACAATGTGAAGAGAAGAGGGCCAAGATTCGATCCCTGTGGGACACCTTTTTAGAACAAAAGAGCTTTGACTTAGTGTAGCCATATTCTACGTAACTAAATCTGTTGCGTAAGTATGATTGAAAGAGAATTAATACAGCATTTGAAAATCCAAAACCTTGTAGTTTTTGTAGAAGAATGTTGTGGTCCACCAAATCGAAGGCTTTAGTCAGATCCGTGTATATAACATCGACTTGTTTTTGTAATTTAACGCATTAGATACAATATTAGTAAAACTGCACAGATTTGTGGTTGTAGATCTGGTTTTGGTAAATCCATGTTGATATTCACTAATAAAGTTAGATACATGAGGTTGTATGATCTGGCAAAGCACCATTTCGAATACTTTAGCGAAGTTAGAAATTATGGCAATAGGTCTATAGTTTTCAATATTAGACAAAGAACCTTTTTATGAACTGGGATTATTTTAGAAATTTTCCATACTTCTGGGAAGGTACATGATTTTAAAATACGATTAAAAATAATGATTAGTGGATACGTAAACGCATTAGCACAATTTTTATTACAAAAGACGGAACATCATCAGGGCCGGCGGTTAATTTACATTTTAGTTTGTTTAAAGCAACTGTGATCGATTTGGTGTCGATAATAGGAATAGTTAAGGTGTTAATATTTGGTATGTGAAAATCTTCAAAATTGTTATACTGCGAAGTACAGTTTACAAGTTTGGAAAATGATCAGCAAATGCGTTTACAATGGCCTGAGGTGAATTTAACAGATTTGCGTCATGACTGATGACACCAGGAATACGTGACTTATTTCTACGGCTATTAATAAATTGAAATATTTTGCTTGGATTGTTGATCATATCATGTTCAATGTGATTAATGTATTCTTTATAAGACTTCTGAACTAGTGAGCTAATGAAGTAATATAGTTTTTGGGCTTTCTCATGGTAAAAAGTATAACCAGTTTTTTAAACAGTTTCATATAGTGTTGTTTCGCTTTGATGTTTCTTCGGATGTGGTTGGTAAACCATGGCGGGTATTTGTTGTTTTGTTTACAAATCTTATAAGGTATTGTGGTAATCATGCATTCATAAAGTTTGTCATAAATGCTTCGCACATATTATTAATGTTTTCATATCCATTCAAGAAGTTCCAATCAATGTCATTAATCAGAGAATACAATAAATTAATATCGGCATTTTTGAAGTCAAACTTATACTTGTTCGAAATATCAAATGCAACATTATGATCACTGGGAAGATTACAAGTTATAGAAAGACTGGGATGATACTTAATATCTAGTGGCACCAATGAGGTAATTGATTTTTCACAACTAACATTAACATTTTTGAACAATAAATTAAGTCTAGTAACCTATTATCTTTGTTTACGATCATATTACATTGCCTTAAATTTAAAAGCTTTCAAACTCGATAATTTGAATTTTCTTATCTGATGCAATAATCTGAAAGTTTGTTTCAACATAGTCGGAGACATTAAAATCCCCAGCTATTATGAAACACTCAATTTTATTTAACTGTTCTTCTAAACTGTTAAGAAAGTCTTTAAAAACAGTAGCAGGAGTAGACGGTGGAACATACAAACAAATTAGAAATACAGATTTCTTCATTAACAAGATTTCAGCACAAACTATGTCGATACCAGGTATATTAATAGACATGGGCTTCTGAACGGCCTGGAATTTATTATTAATGGAAATGAGAACACCTCCTCCACGTGAAATTACGCGACCATTTCTTACAAATTCGGTCCTGTCGCTGCGAAAAACAGTATATGAAGTTGGAAAACACTCGTAATCGTAAGTATCTGATGATAACCATGTTTCCGTTATTAGATAACAATCATAATTTGTACTTAGTATATTATTTTGAAATGATGTCAGTTTTGTATTTAGACCACGTACATTTTGATAATAAATCGTAAAGTTCATAGGTTCATTGCGCTGGACATGTTTTAGTTTTTTTTGTATTTTAGGAAAATTATTGACGTATTTAATGATAATATCATGTTCTCCGTTAGCTACACGTTCATTGTATTCCTTTAACACTTTTCTTCGATTATCTTGTTGTAACGGCGTTAAGTCCGAACCAACAAACACTTTATCATATTTAGTTTGCTTTAATCTTTTACTTGAGCGTATAACTAAACGAGCAATTTCTTTATTTTGAAGTTTTACTTTTATCGGTCTACATTTGCCATGTTGAATTGCTTTACCTAAACGGAACACAGTTATGTTCTGACAATCAATTGAATTATCAATTGAGGAGATTATGTCTTTAACCGTATTTTGATCATTTGGATCAGTATTTTGTTCTGAAAGTTCGGGAACATTAAACATAACTATGTTTGATTCTCGGAGTTTCCGCAAACTAATTTCTGTGATTATATTCTCCATTAGCAAACTGTCTCTGGTTCGTTATTTTTTATATCGTTTATCTTAAGCTTTTCAACTGATTCTTTCAGTGACTGAATTTCACTGTGTAACTCTTTTATCGTTTTTGTTAAAGTTAATATATCAAGAAATGAATTGCTACAGGTTGTACATGACCATTTTATGTTTTGGCGAGAACGCAGAACTCTTGACTCATTTGCAGTAATATTTACGCAAGATTCTTTGTATACGTCTTTACAGATGTTACAACTGATAAATAGAGTATTGTCCAGTGATGCATCACAACATTTACACTTCATTTTATGCAACCTTTATTACTCTTACGTATTATGTATATAATGTCCAATTTTCGGTATTTTGGAAATTTTATAGTTTATGATGTAGGTCACGTACAATCGGGAATACTATGATAAGTACAGGTAATAATATATTACTAAGAAATATTACTGCAGACGTTATCATAATTATCATTAGTATTTACGTACCAATTTTAGTTTACAATCTTGTTTTTCACGCACTATATGTATAATCAAACCACCACTGTATCAGTAATAATTAATTATTAGAACAAGATTACTCGTAACGTGCACAATCGGCCGACGCTCATACTCTAATCTAAAATAAGTATCATTTGGTTCGTCTTGGCAAAGCATTTACTTCAAGGTTTAGGAAAACCACTAAAACCTAAACATGCCAACCGTTACCCACCCTAGTATTCATATGTAATAATATTAATTAAGTGTGTAAACATTATAGAAGGTAAATAAGAACATAAAATATAACAGCACAGCCATTGCATGACGACATATAATGGACCGGTCCAAGCGCCAGTCACGACAATGACGAAAAAATAGTAGGTTAAAGAAATAGCAAAACAAAATAAGAAAAACAGAAAATCAAGACAAGAATACAAAATACTGCTGAACTTCAGATTCGTAAGCCATAATATTGCTTCATCCGTTAAATTATGAATGTTTGGAAACCCTCCTTTAAACTTCGTTATTTGACAATCCTCTACAATATGTGTAACTGTCTCTGGTTCGTTTCCACTTCTATTGTTGGATCATCAATGTGATGTTTATTGAAAACATCAACTCCAGACCATAATTTTTTCACTCTTCTACTTCAGAAAAGCCGTACTTAAGTAGTCTTGCAACCATATAGGACTTCGAGATTTAAGTCTTTTAACAGGAGGGTTGTCAATGTCATTCCAAATTGGTAACTTTTTGTTAAGTTAGCATTTATCCCATTCTCGTTTTAACGCTGCTTTTTGTCGAATGTTCGATGGAGTAATATTACAAAGAACAGGAGTAGATTTAATGGTTCCACTAATTATACGCATAGTGCAATTCAACTGGGCATCTATTTTTTTGTATGATAACTATTCAACCAGACAGGAACACAATATTCTGCTGTAGAATAAACTAATGCCAATGCAGCTGTACGAAGTGTCTTTGCATCTGCTCCCCAAGTTGTTTCTGCTAATTTTTGAATGACATTATTTCTTGTTTTCATTTTTTGTTTGACTTTTCTAAATGATCTTTGTAAATTAAAAACGTATCTAAAGTTACTCCCAGATAAACTGGGTTAAAATTATGGTTTAACTTTGTATTATTAAAGATAACATTAAGTTTTCTACTTTTTTCTCTATTACTTAAATGAAAACAAGAAACCTCTGTCTTTTTAAGATTGGGGCATAATCGCCATTTTTGAAATAATTTTCCATAATACGCAAATCATCAGATAGTTTATTTTCAATTTCGAATGTTGAAATAAAATTGCCATATCATCGGCGTAGACGAATTTTCGACATTGTAAAGAAGGAAGATCAGAAATATATACATTAAAAGAATAGGATGGAAGTGTAAGACCAACATCTCATAAAAATTTAGAGAGGCAATACTCCTTCGAAGAAGTGAATAAGATGTCAAATAAGATATCTAACCAAAAAATTGTTTAAACCAAGGTTGTGTACAATGAAATTAAAAAAACATTCTATTTCAAAAATAACACGTATAAGTAATACTTTTCAAAATATTTTACAAAAACGTAAAGCTCTCTTTAAAATCTCAATGAATATGGTAAGGTGAACACAACAAATAAGAAAAATTTGCTCAACTAAAAAAGTAATTACGTGTCTTTGTTGACTGTTCGGTTTATAAGGGTGTTTCAAAAGAACGGAAGATTTCAGTGTTCAATAAAATATGGTTTTGCTGTAGCAAAGTATTGAAATAATTATTGATTTAGAAAATATGGCTTTGCTGGCATATGCGTACCCTTTTAACGAAATTTTCAATAACGTTATTGAATACATGTGGTGGTATTTCATTGATACCGCGTCTAATTTCGGCTTTCAATGCTTCGATGGTTGCAAGCTTATTTGCATAAACCTGTGACTTCAGATAGTCAGAAGTCTAAAGGGGTTAAATTGCAAGAGCGTGGAGGTCAACTCTGGTCACCAAATCGGGAAATGACACGATCGTCAATGTTTCACGGGCGATATGACATGTGGCACCGTCCTGCTGAAACCACATGTCGTCAAGATCAATAGTTTACAAATGAAGCACAAGAAACTGTGTTATCATAGCACAATAACATTCACTATTCACCGTTACTGCATTAACTTCTTCGTTTTCGAAGAAAAACGGTCTATTTATTCCTCCAGACCATAATGCACACTATACAGTGACCCGTTGTGGATGCATTGCTTTCTTATAAATTATTCGTGGATTTTCTAAGCCCCAAATGCGACAGTTTTGCCTATTAATAAAACCATCGAGGTGAAAGTGAGCCTCATCACTGAAAATGATTTTGTTTGAAAAATCAGCAGGTTGCTCAAGGATCCAATTGGTGAATTCTCTTCGCTGTTCATAGTCTACTGGCAGAAGTTGTTGAGTCACTTCAATTTTGAGGCAAGCAGCTGTAAATCTTAAGTGAGAATTCGCTGAAGAGTGCCTGTTGAAATGTCCAATTCTTGGGCCCAATGGCGAATTGAGGTCTCTGGCCTTTCTGTCACACTCTCGCAAACTGTCGTGATATTTTGTTCTGAACGACCTCTATCACTAACCGAACCAGTACTTTCGAATTTTTTGAATATTCTTTTCACAGTTAATGAATTAGGCACATTATTTCGACCGAACATTGGACGCACTTTACGAATAGTGGCAATTAAACTTTCACCATTTTCATAATAATTTTTGACAATCAGGACGGGTTGTTCTACCGTGTAATGCTCGATGTTTACTAATTCTCATCTATCAACTTTCGATCTGCCACGTCATAATCATGTGGCATTATGACTGTCAAACATGGTGCGTAATTCAAATCTTGCGCTCTTATTGAAACACCTTTTACAAACAAAAAATAAATACATTTATAATTGAAATTATAAGCAGTCACCAAAATCCGTATTCTTAAATTGTTGGGAATTATTTTCTCATGAGAAAGACGAAAATTTTGTTGAAAACATAAAGTTGGTATTCTTGAAAAATTTTCGCCTCCCATTCCTTCAACGTCGTGAGAAATTATCTTCTATTAGTGACACTTTTCGTATATAAAGTTTACCTATTTTATTATTATATTGTTTATTAGACATTCATAATAAATCTGATCTAAATCCACGTGGTTCATGTACTGATTCAAGATTTGGAAGATGGGGAAGAGCAAGCTGGTTAACGCCAAGTACTGCAAATTGAATACTCTTTTACTTTGACAGAAACAAATTTCGCACCCGCGCTGTTGGATTTTATAGACAACATTTAGTTTGTAATTATAGACTTTTTGTGAAAGAGCATGATCTTTTCATGTCACGAGTATTAACATTTTGTGGGCAGATGCAGCCGGGGTTAAATGTTAAGCGTTTTTACAGATGTTTTCAGCCGTTAGTGTGAGTTACATCTAAGAACGTGGAAATTTCCCACCACTAACCATTTGTTCCACTTTGTATATTTTTGATGTAAATTTGTAAAATAAAGCAGTACCTATTCACAAAGCATCCAAAGCGAAGAGTAGTCACTTGTTTACAACTAATCCATGTTGTTAAAATTAATATTTTACAAGAACTAATTCAAGTTCTCGCTTTATCGTTCAATAAGCATTAAAGGAGCTAATATTGCTAAAATTCATAACAAGTAAAGATCTTACAAAACGTACAATTTTTCCATCACTTATTGACAGTCACCTAATTGTGTCAGTCAATTGATAGTGTAACAACAAACATTAAAATGACAAGTGATACCTACATCTATTTTGATTGGTTAAAAGCAACAAGCGGCAACAAAGTATAATTTCTTCCAAGAAATTCAAGCTCGACTCATATTCACTTGCATTCTAGAATACGGGTTTTCTGAACTAGGAAAAAGTGAAAGGAATTTCAAGTCAAGTGATTTTATATTTTCTCCTGAAAAATTTTCATTCTCCTGTTGTCAAGAATAGGGGCCCTGGGGAGAAAAGGACGGGTAACAAAATATCCAAAGCAAAATGTGTGGCCAGAAATGTGTCGACACGAAAAATATGCTGGGCCAAGTTTCCATATTAGTCCAGGAAATGGAGCACAAAATAATGCAAAACCTTACAATTTTTTCAAAATGCATCAATTTGCACGAAAATTTAGGATGAAGCTCAACTTACACTCCAACTTCAAAATCTACATTATGCCGATGGGCGCTTTTCATTTTCTTGGATGAAAACTATCCCAAAATGTCAAAATCTATCAAACTATATTTAGAACTTAACGTTAGTCAAATTTTGTTTGAATTAGTTGCATACTATTGAATAATAATTGTTTTATGCTCTGTTCAGTTCATATTATATTCCCCGTTCTTATGACATCTTTCAGGAGACGATACCAGATGACGAAAAGCCACACGATTCCCTAGTTACCCACCGGCCCCGGATCAGGTCCTCAAGGCCTACCAGGGATCCACCAGGACCGTCAGGCCTCTCTACTCCTTATTACAGTGCTTCAGAGTATAGAATGGAAGATATGGATATGCAAACCGCCTCAGTACTCAGAGGTCAAGAGGATAAAGAACAGGAGCCCGGTAAACGGGAAACAAAAAATAAGACTGCGAAAAAGCCGCTAAGACCCCAATAAAAATCCAAAATACACTGGATAGAGTACTCCTTCCAAATTCTTTCTCCACCCGATGTAGAGTTACAATATGTAGAATAAGCCACATACGAAACTGATAAAAAAAAAGAATGATTTACGATGTGTATAATAAGCCCCAAACGAAACTGATCAAAAAATATTAATTACTAAACAAATTAATAATTTACCAAAGTATTTTTAGACAAAACGTTGTATCAAAAATTGGATGACGCCATGAAGTAGACCTAGGAAAGTGGGAATGAAAGTATGCTCTTCGTTTTTTTTTTGATATCTTCAAACAAAGTCAGAAAACATTATAAACAAAATCAGAAATTTAAATTTTTTCAATTATCTTAAAAAGTAAAAGAGATATTCGAGTTCTGCAAAGACCATAAACACATCCCGTTCAAATGGGCAACTTTTGTTTCATTTAATCGACCTTCAATCTTTTATAGTTTCCGAGATCATCCTAGTGGGAATCCATATCTTGGACACGTTGTATAAACTTAGACAAAAATAAGTTTTTTTTATAAATAAATAACGTTAGTACTTTTTAGTAACATTAGTACGAGACATAGCCAAAATCACACGCTGTTTTTTTTTAAAATCTTCATTGATAATATTACCGTCATGGTCTACCTCATCCTCATCTTTTTCTACAACTAGAGCACTGTCCTAGCAAGAACAATAAGTTCAGTTGTAAGAAAGCTTTTAGGCAGCCACTTAATATTTATTGTACAACAAATTTACAAAGAGCAAAATGTTTGGAATTTCAACAGCTACCATTTAATTATCTAACATTTTTGGGTATCTATAGTAGTTTTAGAGTTATTTGAAAAAAGAAGAACATTTTTTACAAACTTCTAAAATCTACTGATAATACATAAATAAAGACAATTGCAAAGAACAACATATGATTTTAATTTGTGTGGTAATTAGGGAGTTATTTTCTCCCATTTTTTGCTGAAATAATTATGGAACTATATTATTTATACCATAAGTAAATTTTAATGCTATAGACTTTTTTTGTATTCTTAAAAGAAAGATCCATTTAAACAATTTAAGAAGATGGTATAATTGTTCCTCAAAATATATATAGTTTTTTCGCGATATAACAAGCCGTAGGTCATCAGTTCATATTGGTCGTACGCACATTTTCTATATTTTTTTATAAGCTTCCACTATGCTTTCTACAATTTTTCTGGATAAAATACATACTTTTCGAGTTATTTGCGAATGAAAACTGATAAAAATCATTAATTTGTTCGATGAAAAACTGATACTTTCAGTCGTGAATAACTCGAAAAGTATACAACATTTTTTTGGTTAGATTTACTTTTTCTATCGAATCATGTTGTCAAATTTTAAAAAAAAAATTCATTCTCGTGGTGGGGTGGCAACGACTTCTAAGGTGAAAGCGCCTCTTAGCATAATATAGATTTTGATCCTACCAACTGTCAAAATTTCAAGTAAATAGATGCATTTTAAAGAATTGCTAGCAGAACAGCTTCATGTCCGGTTCTTGAGGTATTATGTGTCCAAGTGGTCTTCCGGTCGCTCTGCCTTTAGATCAAAAATTATTTTAGTTAATTATGATCTACTAACTAACTAACTAAATTTATAAGTAGTGGAGTCGTTAGCTATAGTAGTTGTATTATATAGTTCGATCAAAGGACAAAATTCTACATTCTTGGAAACTTGACTTTAGGTCTTTTTGAGGTTAAAACCTAATTCCATGGATGTTACAAAATTCATAAATGAAGTATTTTGTGAAGAGTACCAAAACGAAACGATCGAATAGCTGTAAGCGGTAGTAAATATAAACAGAAAGCATCAGAATTGGGATTCCATTGCCTCGAAAGAAATTTATTCCTTCTAGACTGAGATAATTGTTTATCAACAACAAGACAGACGTTCTTTGTAAGTACGGTAAGAATTTGTATCCTACGGAACAAAAAGTCAATAGTATTGTTAGTGGCTTTAAATTTCTTCCAGAGACTTCGTTTGTACTTTATCATTGACGGAATTTTGAGAAAATCAAAGGTTTTGATTTATTTTAATACTTTTTTTTGTAGGTGTGTTATCTGAGATATACTGGCTAATAATATTTTAAAAAATGAGTTTCACATTATGTTGCAGTTACTTCCGAGTACCTACATTATCCCAACCTGACAAAAATCGATTATCTCAATAGTGGTACAATTTTTTTGACGCTAAAGACTGGTAGGGTAAATTGAACACAGGAGCAAATAACAGCATGGTAGTATTTTAAAATTTTTATTTAAAAGTAATAAATACAGAATTATCATATATAACAACATACTGAAAATTCAAAGCAAGTGTTGAAAGTGTTTGCTATGAACTTCGATACACAATTCAGTACGTCTCAACATGTTTTGAGAAACTTTTACCGATCCATTCGGTGTGGTAAATCGCTTGCACTGTAACCTAAAGTTCTCAAATAAGAACAAACAGAAAAACACCATATATATATATATATATAAACGATAAGTTTTTCGACAACTAGTGTCGACTCATGAAAGCGTTCACGTACGTAAATGTTAGCAACTTTGTGATCCCTCCAGTAGGGCATATAGTCGACAGCGCGCGTTTGTACAATAGTGAACTTACACTCGAGTTCTCTTACTCCCGATGAGTCCCAAAAGGACGAAACAGCTGTCGGGTGATTCTCAGTGTTTGTTTGCTATTGTACAACCTCTTGCGTACTTTACTGCAGGCGATTCGAAATTTTTATACTTGCCAACTGTTATGTTGGCTATAATTATTGAAGAATCGACTATGTAACTGCTTTACATACCTGTCGGCAAAGTTGCTAACATATATATATATATATATATATATATATATACGTGATTTTGTATCGTTTATGCCTCATACTATAGAACAGACGTCCTCGCCTCTACTTCAATCAACGGTTTTTTAGAATTGTATTTGACATATCTAGTTACATTAAATGCCCGTTAATTACGGGGAACATTGAGGGGTAACATTATCTGAGTATACTTTTATATTTAAAAATACTGATTGACAATGCGACCTTGCCTCATTGCATTCATAGTACGGAATTGACTTTTTTGTATATGTCGCAGTATCTCGCGCGAACGCATACAACTCTTCCAGTGTTGCCCATGCTTATTTTGAATTTTAAGCTTAATTTAATATTTTTATTTTAATTTAAGCTTAATCAACGAAATAACACATATCTATTTAATTCAGTCTTATAACGGTTCTGAAGTAGTGAACTTATCCAAGGACGAATAGGAAAATTTTTCAAGATTTATGGGTCATACAATGGAAACATCAAAATTACTATGAGTTAGTATTTGACTACCTTTTATTATATTTTGTTAAGTTATTTTTACATTTTAAGAAACCAGTACGACATTCTTTAAAACAATTTGCAACTATTATACTTAGTAGGTCATTAATATTAATAAATCATTTTAAAGGATTCGTTTCAAAAGTAATAATATAGAATAATTAGTTATAGTTAATTGTAATATCACTTTAGACTTACTCGAGTCCTTTAAGTTTTAGTCTATAGTCTATAACGCATATCGTAACAATTAACTACTTAGATGTAAGGATAATCAAATTTTTTTCATTTATTTTTTTGAGAATTTTATTTCTTTACTTATATTTGTTTTGTACCTTTTAAAATAAAATTACCTAGTTCTGCATAAACATATTTTGTTAATAAAAGGGTAATTAGTAACAATGCACAGGTTACAAATTACCTGGCATGCGCGTGCATAGGTTTGTAAATTGACATACACAAACACAAGACAACACAAATCTTAAACGTCAAAACGGATGTAAAACTGGCTATCAAATGCTGTCAAGTATTTGTGAAACTGTCCGAAAAGTTGACATCGCACAATCTAAAATTCCTGTTTCTTTCTAATTCTGTGCCTGAGCATCCCTTCTTTTTCTCAATCAAAATGCAAATCTGTCATCTCTCTAAGATAATTGAAACATATTTATTACAAAAGAAAACTAACGATACGATTTAAAACTTAAAATCCAAAAACTTAAAATAGGTACGTGACTGACGTATAAATATAGAGGTGTCACAGATTTAGTGGCCTTTCTTATTAAATCAAATCAAATTTATTTCTCCATTAAAACCATGGAATGTTTCGGATAGAGATTAGTTTAATGGAGTAATGTTTTGCAGTAATTTAGGGGCTGATTTAATATTTTGTTGAAAAATTATAAATAACAATCCACTGAGTAATTATATTAAAAAAAATTAAAAACTATTATTTTCTTTTATCTCCAATATTTTTACAAGCAAAATATATACAAAAAAAGTTTTATATAAATATCATTGTTTTCGGTAAGACCGATCAAAAATTGCTGTCAAATTCAAGATAGCTTCTTCTCATACACTTGCTCCAACTTTCTTAAGTTAAATCGGAATTATACTAGATTTTTCAGAATTAGTAAAATGAAAATTATCAGTAATTTAATTGTTTTACATTTTAACCAAACAGGCTTGCAGATGAAACTAAACAAAATTTATTTGACCACTAAACTTAATTTGAAAAGTTATGTAAAGTATTCAAATAGTGCTTATTTCAGCAAATCTGTTTTATTAATAAGAAGTTACTCATACAATTTCAGTCTAGGACACCTTTATACGATACTACATGGTAATAAAGAATTTTAAATACTTTATGTAAATTAAGTTTTAATGTTGAAATAGTTTTTTTATTTTGTTTTAGTTTCATGAACAAGCCTTTAATTAAAATGTTTTATTTTATTTTATTTAAATATATTTATTTAATTAAAATGTAAAAACAGTAAGTAATTTTTATTCATTTCCACTTAGTTTACATTATTAAAAAGAGAATAAAAAGTATATCTAATAATCAAAACAGTATAAAACAGTAGCGACATCACTCAGAATAGTAATACACTAACTTGTATGTAATCATAGACTGATGGTGCAAAACAGCCTCTACCGTAACTTTTTCAGAATGCTGTCTTAGGAGACCACCTATACCAAAATTACCAAAACAACAGTAATACGAGTTCGCCTCAATTTTTGAGGCAAACTCGTAAAATATGAGGCAACCACGTACTTTGGTTATAATTTTTGAGTTGTATACGTACCATTTGCATATATATATATATATATATATATATATATATATATAAATGATAAGTTTTCGACATCTAGTGTCGACTCGTGAAAGCGTTCACGTACGAAAATATATATATAAGCAACTTTTGCCGACAGGTATGTAAAGCAGTTACATAGTCGATCCTTCAATAATTATAGCCAACATAACAGTTGATCCCTCCAGTAGGGCATATAGTCGACAGCACGCGTTTATACAATAGTGAACTTACACTCGAGTTCTCTCACTCCCGATGAGTCCCAAAAGGACGAAACAGCTGTCGGGTGATTCTCAGTGTTTGTTTGCTATTGTACAACCTCTTGCGTACTTTACTGCAGGCGATTCGAAATTTTTATACTTGCCAACTGTTATGTTGAGTATAATTATTGAAGGATCGACTATGTAACTGCTTTACATACCTGTCGGCAAAAATTGCTTACATTTACGTACGTGAACGCTTTCACGAGTCGACACTAGATGTCGAAAAACTTATCGTTTAAATATTATGATCCCTCCAGTAGGGCATATAGTCGACAGCACGCGTTTGTACAATAGTGAACTTACACTCGAGTTTTCTCACTCCCGATGAGTCCCAAAAGGACGAAACAGCTGTCGGGTGATTCTCAGTGTTTGTTTGCTATTGTACAACCTCTTGCGTACTTTACTGCAGGCAATTCGAAATTTTTATACTAGCCAACTGTTATGTTGGCTATAATTATTGAAGGATCGACTATATAACTGCTTTACATACCTGTCGGCAAAAGTTGCTTACATTTACATACGTGAACGCTTTCACGAGTCGACACTAGATGTCGAAAAACTTAATATATATATATATATATATATCATTATATCATGTTCATACATTTTTTGAAGCTACTGCATGCAGAGCAGTAGACATTCTTGTCTTATATATAAAGCTTGTCTAGAGATTTCTTGTAAAGGTTTTAAATAAATATGTAGTCTAGAGCATTAAAAATTAAAAAAAAAAACATAGGTTCTTCATGAACAAAACACATGCATTATAATATAATTAGTTTAAGCCTTTTTTTTATGTAATTCTTATGTTCTTTGTTATTTACAAGTAGTGTGATTTATAATATTTGAAAACTAATAGTTATTAAGAGGCAATTAATGAACAAGTTATTTACGTAACACGTGCGAAAACAGATTAATTCGGAAAAAAGTCGTGTTTGCAAACCCAAGTTCCCGTCAGCACACGATCAATTCTTATTTTCAAGAAACTATTTTTTTTATTTGTGAAAGATTTCTTTGTTAATAATATTGCTTTACGAAAAATATCGTAACCCCAAAACATATGTTAATTAATTTTAATGTAGGTTATACTGAAGCAAAAAAAATTGTATAAAGCCAAAACCATTATCCTACACAATTCTTTTTACTTTTAATACATTTATAAAAACAAGTTGTTTGTAATTTAATTATAAACACTTAATTGTTTTAAAAGGTATCTTCAAGAATATTAATTGAATAAAGAAGTTATAAACAATGTTTTCCTTTTTTTTGAGCAAAATTCTAAGTCATGTTTTTTAGTATCAAGACGATGTATAGTTCTGCGCAAAACGCTTGTTCGTCAACGTAGATTTTCAGTTTCTCACATTCTGATAAAAATAAATTATTTTGATAATTGTGAAAACATGACGCAACAATTTTTTTAAAATAACATCATTTAAAAGCTCTTGCCTTTCCATGTTTCTAGATTCAATCATCTATTCAGTCGCACCGTTTCAAAATGGCGACTGTTCAATTGCGAAACTATTAATTTATTTGTATTACTGCACAACAGGTTTCTCTTTTGCTTTCTCCGAGCGCCGATCGATGGCAGCCCCATTTTCCTACTTATTTATTTGACGATTCATTTAATTTTCCGCAGTCGTGTTGGTCGTTTTGCTGTTTCTGCTTTCCGTCACCTGGAACGTGCAGGTACTTTAATCTGACATTTTCCTTTCTTCTGCATTAATCGGTTATTTATTTAGGTTGTAGGGCTTGGTCAAACCGATTTCTGGTACAATTGACGGCACAAGAATTTGGGTGATAATGTTATTTTGTTTTCTTAACTTACAGTCAGTAATAAAGCTTTATCTTGTATTTACGTTAGACTTGTTTTACTTAGAAAACTAAATTTTTAACTTAATTAAATCTAACACTTTTTCTCCCTTATTTTAAGACTTATGCGACGTTTCGGAAACTTTTTATTATTAAAATACTTGTCTCCTTCATCGGGCTTTCGTTAATAAAAACAAGTTTGTCAATACATTACAAACTAACTATTCATAGCAACATATTTTAAAAAACCAATTGACATAAAATAAATAATTAAAATTCTTGTATATATAACGTATAATACAACGGGCACAATATAAACGTAAAAACGAATTCGCAAAAACTTATTGTAAAAAAATAATGTTCTCTAATAAATTTTAAAATAAAAAAATTTATAATATAGTTTGAATATTAAGATCCTAAAACACAAACAAGCGATTTTTAAATGTTTGTCTCTTTGTCAATCATGACTAATCTTCTAGATCATTCTATCTGTCTGTTTCTTTGTACAAAATAACCTTATAAAAGAATTAATGTTCTATTTTTTAATGAACCGGTGTTTGATGTTCATTAGAAGGTAAAAAATGTTTAAATATTTAAAACAACTGATTAAATTTGACAGGATTTTATTGGACAGCACAAGAAAATTAATGTATAATATAACTTAATAAATATAATTTAATTGCTAATTTATAATTTTAAAATAAATTTTTAAAGTGATTTGGTTTTTTAATTTCAATAAAAGTAAAAAAATATTTCAGAAAGAAATATAATCTATTTTATGTCTGTCTGAATATCCGTTGGTTTATAAGAACAAATATCAAAAAACGGTGAATCGATTCTGAAGAAGAATTTATAAATTAATTTTTTTCGCGTGTCTGAATAGTTTTTGAATTTCATTGGCAGATAGAGTAGGTTTCAGAATGCAATGTATGCAATTTTTTATTAATGTCTCTTCGATTCTCTGTCTGATTATATGTTCGGATCGACCTATGAAAAGGTTAGACAAAATTTTACAAGCTGTTAATATACGAGCATTTAATGATTTGGTATATTCATAAAACACTACTAAATAATTAGAAGCTACGTACTTTTCACAAACAAAAATTAAGAAAATAGTTTATTGCTATCTATCATTGTCAAATGTATCAACATTGTATGAATTCATCGATGTCTTTTCCCGAAGAAATAATTAATGCTGTTACACAAAAATAAGCATACCAGGTAGGCATTTGTCAGGCAATCTCAAAACGAACAACATCTAAATATACAGTGTGTCCATTTAGAGTGTAATTGTTCGATTATGAGCTCCCATTCTACTTGTCCGAAAAGTGTAAGCAGTTCCCAAATAGACTAAAAGTTACATATTTTAAAATATATTCATATACAGAGTGATTCAGAAACGTAGTCAATCAATTGATTGATTGATTGATTTTGTTTAAATGGAACACCCTGTATATTTTTGCACCATCGAATAACTTTGCGTACATTTGACCAGTAATTCATGTCACTAGCTTCAGAGGTTTTCGAATTATTTGCATTAGTTCAAAATTTTAATAGATATACGGTACCAAAAAATTAGTGTACCGTGGAAGTTATTGCAGAGCTAAAAATTATTTTTGAGATGTTAATGTCTGAGTACGGCCCTAATAAGATCCATTCTCGATGCCCAAAATTCGGTTCAAATTGTGCAACTTTTAATATGTTTGGGAAGTCTGTTCACAATTTTTCGCACGAGTAAGTGTAGGAGCCTAGAATCGGACAATTACACACTAAATGGACACGCTGTATATCAAAGGTTAATATTATTACCAGTAAAGTTTTATAATGTGTAGTAAATTCATTTATGATACCCCAAGTGTTTCCCGTAAATTTTTTCGAGTCATTGTCAAAAACTAATTACAAGTTTTTAACAATCTCAAAAAAAAAAATCCGGATTCAATTAACCCACGAGTGGTATTCGGTAAGAAAATTGCATAACATCATCACAATTTCAAAAAAACCTAATAAAATTGAAGTTAAGAGAGACATTTATTAAACTAAATTAAATTTATTTATTAAATTTGAGGTTAGTTTTGTTGTCAAAAAAGTTCCGCCTTATTAATTTTAGTTAACGAGTAAGTAAATTTTCGGAAATTTGTTATGTAATCATATTATAATGGGCCTAAACATTGACGTCAATTTTTTCTGGAAAAAAAGAAGTTCATTATCTTTAAGTTTACTCAAGTTTGTAACTCACATTTAAAAAGGCATGATTATTTCTGTTATTATTATGCAACTAATTAAATATATACTAGATTTTGATTAGTTCGTCCACAATGTCATGCAATTTTCAATGAAAACATAGCATGGCAATTAATAAATTGTGTAAGAAACCCAATAATCAAACTAATTATGTGAGTAAATTTATTTTTCTCCGATTGACATTAAACGTCAGTTTTGGTGACATTTATTGATCATAGAAGTAACACTTTTACTGCCTAGGCAGTAAAAATGATTTTTTTCCTTTTTTTTTGAAATCTTGCTCTGCATTAAAAAATAATGTTAATTGTCGCGTTATTAACGATGAATTTTACTGGTTCAAAATAAGTAAATAGTTACCAAAAAAAAAGACAAAATTCAGAATTTTATTATAATTTTAACTGTAGCATTCATAATTAAACCAAAAAGAATATAACACAGAAAATAACAAAATGTAAGTAGATGAAATTCTACATATAATACATATTAATGATTATTGTGAATATTTATAGTAATTTGCGAACAATTTTCCAACATTACTCCACTGGCTTGATAATCCATTGTGCCTTTTGTAATGATAGTATAATTATTTTTATTTATTTGTAAACTAGTGCTACAACCGACGATATTTTTTTCTTTGGAATCCGAAAAAAGTCTTTCACTAACATTTGTTTTTGCAGCTATATAACCTTCCGCTATTGATGATCTCCAACCACCATGTCTTTTAACGTGGTTATATCTGCCACAAAGTCCATCAAAAAAATTGCAGAACTTCTGCGAAAACAATGCCCAGTAAATTCTTGTGGGTTTGGTAATTTAAAAATTTTGCAATTTCTTCTGGCATTTTTCCAAATTTATGGATACCAAGCGGTTGTTTGTATGCCTTACCATTATTGTAATTAAAAAAATTTAGGTAGCCAGCCTGATGGTCTACAATCTTCATATTTTCTGTAGAAGTTTAAATGTTCCACTACAATAAATAAGCGTAATTTTTTTGTCTTGAGTTATAAATAATTTTTCCCCCATATCTTCAATTTGAGCTTTTTCCATTAGGTATAGCTCATCACTTCTACATGCTCCCGCTATGCCAAAAATTAAAGCAACCTAAAATTTAAAAAATGTTTATTTAATACTAAATTAAAAATTTCTAAATTCTTACCTTCATAGATGGGTATATATTATCTGGAGCTTCAAAAAAAAAATCCTGAATTTGTGATTTCTGTAATACTTTTTTTTGGCACGATAACCATTTGATTAACGCTTTAAAAAGGCTCGCAGTTTTAAATATTTAGATATATCTATAGTATTGTTAATATGCAATCTAGTCTTCAACATAGAATATGTAGACGATTTCAATTTCTTGACTAATTCTGCAAAGTACGCCAGTAAAACGTTTTTTGAAAATGATTCGATTTTCTTGTTAATGCGATAATCCATAAATTTTCTATAACATATTTCATACAATTTTCTGCCTTTTGTAGGCAACAAATTATATTCTGCATTTTTGCCAATTCTTCAATTTCGGGAGGTGTTAAGATTTCTTCATCACTTTCCATTATTTTAGAAAATATCTCTAAACACAGATTAATCTCTTCTCCAAGCAACTTAATCTTAAGATAAACAGATAAAAATGGCGATTTTCAAATAAACAATTCAGAAAAAGTACATAACAACCCAAACTTTACTTAGCAACGGCAATGGTAATGTAATTTAAGCAGGCATATGGAATCCACTAACCTCTATCTCATTGACAATCAATTAATAAAAAAAATTGAAGCAAATTGAATGTAACAGTGATGTCTTATTTTTCGGTAGATATTATTATGTATACAATTTATAGTCTAATCGACAATAATAATTAGAAAATACGATTTAATTATTACTTATAACATACAATTAGAAAAAATATTAAAAATTGTGAGTTGTATCCGTTATAAAAAGTTTTCATTTTAATTTAATTTTTTAATCACACTGTACAAAAAATCGGAGAAAAAATTATATGTTTCACACGGCAGAAAATCAGATTTACTGCCTTGGCTAGTTTCAATGCCTCGGCTTTGCCTCGGCAATGAAATCCTAATAATAATAACTATTGTTTAAAAAAATTAAAACAAAAATTAAATCGAAAAACCTGTAGCCCATGTGCAGTATATGGTGTTTTCTTTGCAGTTTCAGTTTATTCATTTTTCAGAATATAAAATTCAAAAACTGTGGTAAGCGAACGTCATGTAAGGTTCTAAAAGTCATTATAAGTCATTTTTAATACAAAAAACGTAAATATTTTAAGTGCTAATGGAAGAGTTCGCGTTCAATTGTCGCTCGATTAGTTGTCCTAACCCAATTTTCGCCCATATAATAAATAAAGTACATATTTATGAGTTGTAAGTTATCTACATTTAAAAAATAAATGTAAAATCATCGAAACAGAAAGCTTAAAAAATATTTAATTGAATTAAGTGTAATTAAACAATTTCATTTATGACGCTTAACGTATCGTTCGTAGCAATTTTGTAGTAGTAATACATATTCATGTTATAATGATTTAATTGTACCGATTTTTGATTAAGGATTGATTAATTGTGTGCGTTTGTTCCTATTTTATTCATGTTCACATAACTTTACTTGAAATTTTTATTACTTACTTTCTCTACTTCTCCTAATTAAACTAAGGTTTTCATTTTAAACAGCACTTGAATAATATTTATTTAATATAATTACTTTAGATTTCGAGTTACATCGAGTTGACTTTTACGTGGCGTTACAATTATTATACAAAGTTCACTATGTTGAAAAACAGGTCTACCTAAAACGGTAAATGTAACTGAAAATTATTGCAAAATAATTAAAAGTTAAAGCAACCTCTCGCTCTACCAAAACTTTTGTTTTAACGAAACGATTAATTCGGCATTTATATTATTTCAGCAAACCGTAGGAAACTGCTTCCTATATTTTAATACTAATACGTTCAATATATATTTCTTCATTTCCTTAACAATTTTAAATGCAATCACTATCATTACAAAGCCTATCACCCACGCGAAATTAGACGTTGACGATAAATATGAAATCGAACAAGGAAATTTCTGAAGCTTAACAATTTGTGAAGCAATAATAAAATCATCCCTTCCTCATTCTAATAATATTTTATAATTCAGAGCGACACAAATCGTAATTTTAGTCGTATTACAAGTTTCATTACACAAAGAGTTTTTTTAAACAGTTAATTAACCTTACATGCAAGAATGTTTGTTATATTTTTTATTGTTGCATGGTACAAGCTTTACCGATAAACAACACGGTAAATTCTGATTATTATTCTTACAAAGTAGAAAAATATTATTTATAGAATGTCGCAAAAAATGTGGAGGTTGATGACAATCAATGAATTTAACGGAAGCGCTGCAAAAATAAATTCTTTGAGACATGGAAAAAGTCGTACTTGGGACACCTTAGCAAGTTTACGGTTGGTGTAAGTTATGTTTAAATTTCGTAAGTCAGTGACAAAACCATCAGTTTTATTAGGGTCTATTGTCTGCTCTTGATTTTGTTGGAGAAGTCATGATGAAGTAAAGTATTTATAAAGTGTAATATTAATGTAAATAAACTAATATTGTATATATTGCATAGAATGGTGGTACTTATAATCAGCAATAATCTTAGGGTTCCTAGACAGGTAATATTTTAATTTAATGTTGTAAAGCAACGTACATTTTAATAAATGAATTAGGAGAACACCAGTTTGAAACAACCACCAATATAGTACCAATCACAGAAACTACTGTGATAGTACCGGTAACAGAATTTGAGTTCCCTATATCAACGATACTTTGAATGAAATCGATTCTGATCGCATTCGATTAGCGAGAGAAGAAGAAAACGCAAAGAACAAAATGAAACTAAAGCTAGAGAAGAAGAAGATGATGATGAAGGTGGTGGCGGTGGGTTATTAGGCGCCATCATTTCGGGATTTTTGGAAGTTTAAGCAAAGTATGACCAAAAAAATGAAGTGGCCCAAAATTAATTTTTTTATTTTAGCCTGACGGAGGTGTTGATATTGACGCAGTTGTAGTGTTATTGGAAGTTTGAGCGCGGTAAGGGTTGTTATAAAAAAATTAAAGTTATCTCTAATACTTTATTGTACAGATGAAAGAAGATGGGTCATACGATTTTACTGGATTAACTGATACCCTAAACGCATTTTTGGAGGGGTAAGTGCTTAATATTATTAAATTGTACGTAAAATCAAGTCTTATTACATTAGATATAAAATTAAAAGAAAACTTACCAGTAAACAGCAAATTATTGTAAGCAGTAATTTCTCCCTGTAACAAACAATTTTTTTAAATGTTGCAATTAACAGAACATATTGTAATGAATTTCTACCATCTTCAAATTTTTTAGTTTAAAATAAAATTTCTCTATATTTTTCATTTAACATTGCAAATTTTATTTAAGATAAAATTAGTTGAAAAATTCAGTTTCTGCAAAAAAATAATCCATGTGTTCTAATTATAGTCAATTCAAAGTAATTATCTAGCAATGTTCTAGTGTGACAATAAAATTGTGCATATTTCTTCAATAGTTAAACGTACACGTTTTTCAACATTATACAGGGTGCCTCAAAAGTAATAGACAAAAAGTAGAGCAAGGATGGTAGTAAAAAGCAAATGGGTGGAGAACTCAATCATTTAGGTGTTTTTATGGAATACTTAAAATATTTAATAACTAATAAAGAATACGTCAAAAATCTCAAAAAACCTTTGGTTTTAGAATTTCACCCGCTTATACCTTTTTTCTGTTGCCTATTACTTTGTTACACCCTGTATAGAAACATTCTGAAACAAAAACTTATTTTGAGGTTAAATTTGTATCAAAACGGAATCGTAGCCAACGTTCAGTTCAACGTTGTAAAGAGCATCATTAGAATAAAAATTTAAAACAAGTTAAACAAAAGTGTCAATTAGAGGATAGTGATGAACTGGTACACCAAGC
This sequence comes from Abscondita cerata, assembly GCA_030710515.1. NCBI lineage: Eukaryota > Metazoa > Arthropoda > Insecta > Coleoptera > Lampyridae > Abscondita > Abscondita cerata. The sequence goes on along the minus strand of JALBCR010000493.1, from coordinate 143,636 downwards.
TCCATTATGAGCTGATTAAGAAAATACCGCCATATAGAAAAAGGTATCGTCACTGGTCATACAACATACATACATACAGGGATAGTGATGAACTGGTACACCAAGCTCCATTATGAGCTGGTTAAGAAAATACCGCCATATAGAAAAAGGTATCGTCACTGGTCATACAACACGGCGATAAAATCTCTTACAAATCTGATAATTAAAGGCCGAAGTCACGAAAATATTCTGTTGGAATAAAATATTTGGCAATAATAGAAAAATACAAAAATATACAAGGTGTTGGTAAAAAAGTGCAACGAACTTTAGGGGGTTATTCTGCATAAAAAATAATGACAGTTTACTATATAAACGCTTTCTATTCAGAGATACAGGGGTGTTAAAAGTTTTTCTGACGATTTATTTATTGCTCTAAAACCAGTGAGATATGTAAATGAAATTTGGTGGGTTTTAAGAGGTAGTTATTGCGCATTTTTTGATACAAGAATAAATAAATCGATCTTTCTTTCTAAAATATTTTCATTTGGCGGTGTTGCCGCTTCTATTCAGTAACAACTTCTTAATTTTAAACGAAACACCTATATATTATTCAATTTTTAGAATTGTAATTTCTTACTGATAATTTTTTCTTGAATAAGTTCCTATACCTATCACACTGGTTTTCGAGATAATAATTCTTTTAGGTTATTTTTTCCCACCAAAATTTAAGAAGTTGCTATTTGAACCCATATAAGGCTGAAATTTTAGATGCAGTTTGCAAAGTCTTTCATTTAACAGCTACTTAATTAAATTTATTTTTATTTTATACAGGGCGGTTTAAAATTAATGATTTTGACGACATACAAAAAAAGGTCAAAACTTAATTTTTTAATAGAACACCCTGTATATTACTCGAAATTCTGATAGACAATTAAAATGCCTTCGAGTTGATCTAGCATAATGGTATAGTAACTTAACTTTTGAAATAATCGCAGTAATGATTAAAAATCACAGTGTCTTCACATAATTTGTATTAGTTAGCCATGGAACGCCATGTGATTTGACAATTGCACAATTATTCACTGTGCTTGACGGATATCAAAGGTTGAGATTGTGATTTACTACTTCGTATTCAAAAACAAATTACAATAGAGCGAAATAATTACTGCATAAAGTTTTGATAAATCTATTTATTCTTCATGGAAGAATGTGACAAAATTGTGGCAAGAACATGTAGGAAATTGAATGAAATGTATTCTGATTTGCTGTCAATGAACGAAAGAAAGAATATTGCAAATACAGGAGAACTTTATCAATTATGGTTCTAGGCTTAAAGCATAAACTTTCTTTCGTTCATTGACTGCAAATCAGAATACATTTCATTGAATTTCGTACATGTTCTTGCCACAATTTTGTCACATTGTGTATAAAGAATAAATAGATTCATCAAAACTTCATACTAGTAATTATTTCGCCTCATTGTAATTTGTTTTTGAATAAGTATTAAGTAGTAAATTACAATCACAGTATCAAAACTTCAACGTCTGTCAAACACAGTGATATAATTGAGCAATTGTCAAATCACATGGCCTTCCATGGTTAACTAATGCAAACTAATTTTTTATCATTATTGTGATTATTTAAAAGTTGACGAGTTAGCTATACCACTATGCTATATCAACTTGATGGCATTTTAATTGTCTATCAGAATTTTAAGTAATATACAGGGTGTTCTATTTGAAAAATAATGTTTTGACCTTTTTGTATGTCACGTCAAAAACATTAATTTTAAACCGCCCTGTATAAGATAAAATAAATTTATTTAGGTAGCTGTTAAATACAAGGCTTTTTGCAAACTGCATCTAAAATTTCAGCTTTAGATGGGTTCAAATAGCAGTTAAATTTAAATTTTGGTGGAATCATATTTTGAAAAAATTACCTAAAAGAATTATTATCTCGAAAACCGGTGTAGATAGGTATAGAGAACTATTTAACAAAAATTATCAGTAAGAAATTGTGATTCTAAAAATTGAATAATATATAGGGTGTTTTATTTAAAATGAACAAGTTGTGACTACTTTTTGAGTAGAAGCGGCAACACCGCCAAAATGAAAATATTTTAGAAAGATAGATTGTGGCTATTTATGGCAGTAGCCAAATTTTCAGATTACTCCTATGCCCCGTTTTCCATAAACGTCTAACCTACCATCGACCATCAATGACCCTGTATAGTAAATAGTCATTATTTTTCATGCAGAATCAGTCCCCAAAGTTTGTCGCAATTATTTACTAACACCCTTATATTGTGACCAGTGTTGAAGTAACGGCCTACGACGCACGATTTAGAAAGAATATAAACAATCACTTCTAGTGTGCTCAGTTTAAATTTTAAGTACTAGCATCTTAGAATCTATAAGAGATGCCTTAGTGGAATAGCATAATTAATGAACCCATAACAAGAAAAACTAATCCTGAATAAAGATAAACTTGCAAAAACTTGTGTGAAGATGTAGAAACAGATTTGATGTTTTGTTTTTAGTTTTGTAATCTAGAGGACATAAAACAAAAAAAATTCATATATTATTACTACGCCGTCTGATGATCAAATACAAGAGGTCATTTTAGTCAAGACTGTTTTGATATTATCAAGAAATATACTTATTTAAAGTAAGAAGATCAGAACTTCAAACTACTGTAGTAATTTGCAAAGATGAAATGGACAACTTCCAAAAGTTTTAACACGTCGATAGTTAAAATCTCAGAAAAATTCTAACCTTAAAATTTCTGTCTTGGATCAATCCGTGTGTTCTGTCCGTGATGTTTATGGTTGGATAATTTGTCCTTTCATTAGTTTCCTTGGTCTTGATTAAAGTTCGTAAGTTTTTCTGGGTCTAGATGGCTTGTCTGTACATTTTCAGTCATAAATTCTTGACTAAGATCCTCGTCCGGTCAAAGTTAGTCGCTTATCTTAAACACATAACGTGCTTTTCCACCGCCACCGTTGTTTGTTTGTTTTTGTGTCGGAGATGTGCTCTTCTACTCTGGGTTTACACTAATACTAAGCTGTTCAATGTATTATCCAGGAACAGTGTATGTTAGATAACAAGCCTTTAACCTTCGTTATCTTCTGTTGTGAGTCAAATATTACTTTGATGTCTTCTTTCGCGAGCAATCTCCCAACTCTGTCGATGCATCTTATGACGCACGATAGAAATATTGTCGTGCCTTTTTTCCACGTTTAAACTTCAGAATTGAAATTTTATTGTTATGTGACAACAGTTTACACATTAGAAATTCACACGGTAGCGAATACGGACACGGTAACCTTAAAAACAAGAATGCAATTCCCATCAAAATGCCAGCATGAAGTACCAGAAACATATTTAAACATTAAACATTAATGTTAGATTAGGATAATAATTTTAATCAAAATGTCGTGGCCTTCTTCCGAAGAATTCTGATATGAAAATGTACCGTCATGAATCAGATTACACTTATACCTATTATCCACGTACCGTATGTGGTGGTTTTTGTCATGAACTAATTGTAGTTCTTAATGTATGATGCTTCGATTCGCATTCTTGTTTTGTAAATAATTGACAGATGGTATAAGTGGAAGAGGTGAATAAATACTTTGAAAAAATAGATGTAATAGCAAATGTGACGAAAACAGTATTTCAAAGAAGAGGGAGAAGAAAAAAAAGAAGGAAAATGAAAATTGGAGAGGAAGGAATCAAAAGTGTTATCACATAAAAATCCCTGGGGTACACGGTGAGATATAATAAAGATGAAGTGCATATTAAAGGATTGACAAAAAGATAAATAGTTTTTTGGAAAGAGTTGGAGAAACCAAAATAGGTGTTTGAAAAATTGGTTAAAAGTGTAATAAAATATGGAGAGGAGATTTAGAGGTAGAAGGAGCAGAAAAATTTGGAAAGAGTTTCAATAACAACATAGTATTAGGTGGGCGTTAGAAACGATAAGTTATATAGAGAAACTGATATTTAAAAAATACGGTAGCGGGCGGAGAAGAGAGCAATGAATTATGAAGAAGAGCAGACAATACTTATTTAAAGGTATATTGAAAGCAGCTAAGAGACACAAAATAATTTCAACAAGAAGAGAGGAAATGATATTCATGATAGAGGAGGGTATGCAATGGAAGAAGTGGAGAAAAGGAGGGAAAAAAAGAAAAAATATAGAAGAAATAAAGATACTCAAGCGCCAAAAAAACGAGCAAGGATATGTGAGAAAAAGTAGAATGAAGGATATGGAGAATTAGTAATAGAAAAGATGCCTATCAATGAAAAGAATGATTGCAAGATTCAAATACGGCAAAGAAGGGAATGAGAAAAAATATTGGTAACAAAGAAAAAATATACTAGAAGAAAATTGAGAAGGAAGGGATTGGATGAAGGTAGGAAAAGATAATTAGTTTTGGTTTAAATTTAATGTACTCGTAGATCCAAATCTTTTGTTTAAATTTTGTAAAAACAATATTGATAAATTCAAGTACTAAATACTTATTTCCAGATTCATAAAATGTAACAATATAATATAACTGATACATGAAAGCATGAAAAGACGTTATTTGTGAAAACTAAAGAAGCTAATAGTAAGTTACCGTAAAGTCTTTGTACAAAAGACTAATAATTAGATATACAAAATAATTGCAGTTTGTGTTTTTGTAGAGGTTGTCTTCTATAAATAGCACTAAAGTTTCTTTTTGTACACTTGATATGCTTCTACCTCTTTGTTTTTGATTTATACATATTCTACCCCGCTTATATCACCTCTAAAGGTATTGCAAAATATCACATCTTCAATAAGTCATAAATATATAGCATTGTTACGTATTACATTCTACCCAAAATGCTTATATGTTAACCGAGACAAAACGTCAAAAATTAAATTATTACAATGTTGTCAATTTTTTTAGTAGAATCCAGTTCGCATGATATTTTTGCATCGTGCGAAACTCGAGAATAAGCAACTAAATATTGCATAAGAATTTTTTCATGCAAAGTTCTATGGATAGAAAGTCATTTAATGAATTGGTCGCATGATTCGAGAATAGCACCCCTCAGTTCGATATTTCAAAATCACACGAATTTCTACTGATATATCGCACAACTTTCGAGAATAGGACCTCTGGATGCAATAGACCATAAAACAATCTAATCACAATATTCCGTAAAATCATATAAACATGTTCCAACGACTTTGCAGTAAAGTCTCGAGCAAATTTCTTGCGAACACTACCAAAAAAGTCTATTATCTAATACATAAATGTAATATACAAACTTTGATATAAAATTTCAAGTGTGTATATTAAACAGCATTATGCAAAAATCATGTGAACATCGCGGTGCTATATTACTCCAAGTGTTCGCCGCGACAAGTATAGTAATACCATGTTTGTAAAATAATGCAATGAAAGTGTACCTATGAAAAAGACCCGATAATGTTAGACAAATAGATAATCAAATTATAAGTATATGTTATAATCAGGCCAAAAAAACCTTTTTCTTAGCGGAGCAGTATAATTTCCTAAAATTTGAATTTTTGTTTGTATATAAACACCATATCTATAAATCACTGATTCAATTTTTATAAAACTTCGTATGAATGTGTTATGTATAACAATTACCAAAAATCTGATTGGATGTTAGTCATAATCCGTTAAACCAAACCTACATAAATTATCCCGTTATTGGAATGTATACAAAAAGACATATTAATTTGACACATTTTCTCTTCAAATAAATTACTATGAATAATTACTCTGTGTACTATTATTTGATTTTTTTCTACAAGGCAATTTTTCTTCTTTTCACTTTTTCTATTTAATCAAATGCGTATATCTTATCGGTTCTAAGATCTCAACGCTATTTATTCATATCTTGAACACACTGTATAGCAACATTTTATGAACAACCAATGCAATTTGCAATTGAGAAACTTGCACTTGTATTGAAATTTGATAGCAAAATTGACACTCAAACTAAATTCGGTACGCTCAACCATGGCCTAAAAACGCACTTAAGTCAAAACAATAAATATCTCTATGCAAAAATCAGATCGAAAACCATTATACAACACCGTTAGAGGCACGTGCTTTTAATCTGAATGGGCAAATTATATGTTACCACACAATAAAACGATGAACAATCAAACAATTTTTAAATATTTTGATATACATCAATTTACTTATTTTTTGCGCAAATCTATTTTTAATTTATAGGTACCCAAAGTAAGAAAGAAAGTAGTAGAAATTTTAATTTCGTTACATATCAAATAAAAAATCAAACAGGAAATATTTTTTAAATGTAACAATACCTTCAAGCTAGTAAGAAAACAATAACAGATTACGTAAACCTATTTTTTAGGGCGATGACGGAGGTGGATCGGATGTAGGATCTTTCGTTGGTGGACTTGCGGCTGCTTCAATTGCCGGAATTGCCAGTCCTCCTGGAGCGGTAACAATTATTTTGCCTCAAATTATTACTTCACAATGAAAGAAAGTCAGTGGAAAACTATTAAAATCTTTTTTTTCAGAAAGGAGCTGGAACTTTAGTTGAAATTTACTGAAGCAAATGTTGCCTGCATTAAGCGCACCGGTAATTTTGCATCGTTGTAATTATGTAATTATGTTTGTGTACATAATTTTGTAAATATTATTAATTGAATTAATGTATTAGGCGAAATATTTGGTAATTGTATGCTTTTTAGGAACCGAGCGAAGGAACTGATGGGAAACCACAAGAACCAGATGCTGGTGGTTTTTTGTTCAGCTTGTTGAATTCGTTGTTTGGGGCGCCTGCAACTCCAAGTGTAAGTGATAATTTTTGTGATTATGTAAGTTCCGGATGTACATTCACATCCCGCGAATCAAGATCCGGATTGTTTGCATCTTCTGCTTTATTAAATTCACACAATTAATACTTTCTGCGTCAACTTGACCTAATATAATTTACAGAGAGTGATAAATACCTAAAAAATACGTTCTAGTTAAATATTTATATATGGAAAAAGTAAAAGTTTTTAAGCAATTTTAAAGTGCAGTGCTTTATAGTTTGAAGAATTAAATGGATGTATAATGTTTTTTATTAATAAGCTTAATGTACTACGAATATGTTAAACTTACATACTTTCAAATATTACCCGTCTGATTCCAAAAAAAAACAGGTAATAAAATGTTAACAACAATTTAAAATTTCTGGAAATTTAACAAAAAATATGTTGCTCAATAGCATGTTACATGATTGAAAAATAATAATGTATAGGGTTGACAAAAATTACCCAATAAAAAACCAAAAATACTTTACAGAACGTATAATATGGCAGTGTTGAGGCTGCACTATGGCGAATGACCTTGTTTGTTATATATGTACATATATACAGGGTGTCCCACCACAAACGGTACAAAGTTTCACTTTCATGGCTTTTTAATTTTGAATTTATTCGAACGGACTATCATGTAGGTTAATAAAGGCTATAAACTGAAAATATTTTTAAATATATAGGGTGGTCCAACAACGAGTGAGGCATTTAAAGTTATGTTTTTTCTAATGGAACACCCTGTATTGGACGACAATTTCAATTTCTATGGAAAAAATAAGGATCCGTTTCTTCAAGGATCCCTCTACTTAGCTATTACGGTTCTTCAGATATTTTGATTTTTCGATAAATGTGAGGTCTTTTAAAAAAATTATTCTCCGATGCAAGATAAAATCGAAGAAAAACGCATTGGTTTTCAACTAATAACTCTTCTTCATCAACCATTCCAATAAAAATTTCGGAATACTTCACAGGGTGTTCAAAGATTCAACTGCCATAATGAATACATTCAAATTAGATTATCTTGCTTATCTCAAATAGAACGCCCTGTATTTTGTTGGCTCATCTCATAGAGAGAATAATTCTCTTTCATATGGTACTAGGGTTCCCTTACCCAAGTGCAGTAGTTTTTGGGCTAATCACACTTTTATGATTATAAACGATGTATTTACATTGAAAGTATTTTTTCCACATAATTCAGTTGCCTATAATGTAATTTTTTCATAGGTTCAACAAATGGAAGTGAAATGAGAATGAATAAATGTGACCAACAAATTTTAATATGTAATTAACAAAATCAAACATAAAATTAACGAAATAGCAAACGCACTAAACAACAAATTATTTAAAAATAAATACATAAACAGACTAGAAATAAAATTATAAAAGATGCTCTATATATCTTATTCAATACAAAGAGCAATTCGATTCTCAAATGCTTTTCTTACATTCTTGAGAATGTTCGGTGTGATGGAAGCAAAAACAATTGTGATTCTTATTTTCAAATTTTCTAGAGTGGTATGTGGCGTATTGTATACTATATCTGGCAATCTAGCAGACCAGTTGTGTTCGCTCCCTCTGCCTATCCATCTATTTCTAAAATGTCTGTTGAGATAGTTTCTCATGTCAAGCGCATGTTCATTTGGAACCACATCTTCCTTCGAACATAGAGCGGTAAATTCTAGAGGAGTAACCAGATATCTCTCTGCAGAAAATCCAAAAATTTTCTCCCATTCAATGTCCCATCAAAGAAATAAGGTCCTATAACATGATTGTTTATAACACCTCTCCAAACGTTGATGCTCCATCGTTGTTGCCAATCCAAAATGGGAAACAAATGTTGGTTTTCTGTGTCATAATGACTCGTCTGTAAATAATACGTATTTAAAGAATTCAGGATCATCTCCAATAATGTCAAGAACCCACAACGAAAAATCACAACGGGTAATGAAATCTCTCACCTCGGTGTTGTAGTATCTGTATACGATATGGATGATATCTGTTCTTCTTAAGGATTCGAGATACACCCATTCGACTCAACCTTAATTCATTGAAGATTCTTCTAGTGCTGGTAGTTGGATTTTCCGTGACAGGCAATAGAAGACTCAACTCGTTCTTAATATCATCAAGTATCATCTGTAATCCGCTTCGTTGTTTTTATTTTTTTATACGCAACACTACCAGCAGCAGTAACAGTCTTTCGAATACGTACTTATTTAAATGTACTTGATTAGGATCTTTGTTAGCATATACTCTTGATGGCAAAAGACAATTTTCCAGACATTTTCCAATGCATAGTATCATGTCTATTGTTTCTAGGAGTGAGTACTGTTACATTTTTTGAATAGGTATATCAACACTATGTACCGATTTAAGTAAGAACAATCAACATAAAGCAATGAATAAAATTAATGTCACATTTGTTTGTTTATTTTTGAGCACACTTGTAACAAAACCATAGATACCATATTGTGTTTGAAAATTTCATTTCAATGTATATACATCGTTTGTAATCATAAAAGTGTAATTCAAATTAATCAAAATATCTGTAGAACGGTAATAGCTAGGTAGAGCGTTCTTTGAAGAAACGGGCCTTATTTTTTCCGTAGAATTCAAAAGTCGTTCGCCATAGGCAGCGCCTTAACGATCGATTAATAGAAGTATTCAAATCGATTTTATCCCGTTGCTGCTCTATTGTTTTAAAACCAGGAAGGAATTAGGTACGAGGTCAAAATTTCTCTGGAGGTTCCAGTTTTAGTGTTACACAAAAGTGTTAAACTTGCGTTTATTTAATACTTGAGGTTATGTCACATCGTAAGGCAATTAGTTTTATATCGGACAGAAGCGATGTTCCACTTTAAAATACACTTTAGTCACTTCAAGCATTAATTGATTTTATTTGAATTAAATTTCTCAAACACAAAAAACAAGCATATGGACAAAAAATATAAAGAGAAAACTAGTTCTTTTGGACCCAATTATTTACTGTATTTGCAATTAACGTTAAGCCAAATACTTCAGAAACCGTGATAACCGTCCCATATACATTTACATAATTCGGATAAGATTCAGTATTTAGCCCAGGCAATGGTAGAAAATAGTGTGTAGCATCACAAATTGCGCAGAATTACACAGAATCTGGAGAAAATTATCAGAAAGTGGTAAACAATCTGAAAGTACGATTTGGAAGAGTTTAGAGCTTCTATTACATGTGTGTGTACGCGAATTAGTTAAACTTGCTACTTGTAATGTATCCAGTAAAAAAAAAGTTTTGCAATTGTACTTAAAATGAGAGTCTTATCTTCCATCTTAGACAACTCTCAATTTAGATAAAGTAGATCCAGCAACATGGTTATTTCAAGTACAGTTCAAGTGATGAAATTCTCAGAACTTGACAATGAAGGTCACTATCTAAAAAAGATGGTAGTCACTTTCTGTTAAAGAGTAAAGTGTCGTATAGTGTGTGTAAAAACTAAGCCAAATTCTAATACTAACGAACTAGTATGTGCAAAACTACCCATGGTGTACAGATAGTAAAGTTATCGTCATCTAAGCTGCTACGTATTGTTGGAAAAGTTATGTAGATCAAAACACTTTAAATGATATTAATGATAAGATGGTCGGAGGAGAATGATTTCAAAATGTTCTTATTTGGAGAAATAACCATCATTGGTCAAAGTAGTTGTCAAGAAGTCTACCTTCTTGAATCAAAAGGAATTTGTGAAAACTCCGAAACATACAATGTGAATCTTCGATTGATAATTTTAGAGCCGGATGGATCACTATCAGAGTATGATCATTCAAGAACAAATTAAGATAGGATTTAATTACATTCGAGTAAATAAGTTGAAAGTGGAACTTAGAAACTATCGGTATTCTAGATTATAATTAGTAAAAATGGGAAGGAACTTCAGCTTGAAGATCTCATTTTATTCTATGTAGAAAAGTAGCAAAATAAATTTACTCTCAAATTATTGGATTTCAGAATGAAAGCTAAGAATCACAATGAAGAAACTGAAAAGCAAGACTAGTTGCAAAACTATAATAAATATCTTGCAACTTAGCGTAAACACAAATATTTAAAAAAATGTTACTTTGAGGAATTTAGATTAGAATATCTAAACGATCGGCGCCATCAGAGAATTTTGACATCGGACTAGAATCTAGCAGTCAAAAACTTTAGACAACCTTTAGAGTTTTAAAGATTAGAATATAGCAACCAAAGAAATGTTAACGTTTCATACAAATTCAACACTCAGAATACTTTTAGAAATAGTGAAATTATAAAAATTCTAAATTTGGTAGTTTTTAAAAATTTTAATTTCAAAAAAGAATTTCTCATTTATACATTCAATGTTTCCAATATCAAATATACCTCCAAACACATGAAATTAATTTTTAAAAGATACCGATTAATAATTCATGAAAAAAAAATTATTATGTCTTTTATCGTAATCTTAAATATTTTAAAGACCGTGTTTTTGGAACTTTTGGGTTAGAAACTAGAAGTTATCAGAGAAATATAGATTTATGATTCTTTTTGGCAGTAAAAATTTTTTGAACCTTTGAGAAATTCTAATTCTCAATAAATATATTGATATCACATTTTACAACGAGATATATGGGTAAAGTAAATTATTTTTAGAAGTGTTTTGCATTTTATTATTTGTTTGGTAAAACAAAAATAACGTTGATTACTAATATATCCCCTAAATGCTCGTAGATACCGCAATTTTGGCAAAAATGTCAAAAATCTGAATCACCAAATATTTTTTACCACGTCAAAAACTTTAGGAAACGTATACCTATTAAGGTTTCTAGGTTTAAATTTAGTCCATATATGGAGAATTTTATTCTCAAAATAAATTTTAAAACACTTCTTAAAATGATATGTTTAATGATTGAATTTATACTTCTGTTTAATGCAATAGTATATTTCTTTCTCCGAATCTTGTGGGGCCTTCTGGTAGGAGTAGGAAGTAAAGAATCAAATTATGACTCCATGTACTTTAAAAGTGCCGACGTTTCGGTGAAGTAGTCCTAAAACTTTATAACCTTAAAAATGTCAGACTACTTAACCGAAACGTCGGAACTTTTAACGTACATGGATCATAGTTTGATCCTTTACTTGCTACTCCTACCAGAAAGCCCCCTGCAAGATTGGGAGAAATGAATATGATTTGTTTAAATTTTTCGTGTCAGTGTACAATTTTTTCATACATAAAGAAATAAAATATTTTTAAAAGAGAAGATTCGCTTTAAAAAATTTTCTCAAATGTACCTAATTATCAAGTTTATTGGGTGTAGAAAAATCAAAAACATTTCTTATAATTTAAATACACAGGTCGAAGTCGGTACATACAGGAATTTTTGGTTAAATGACAAAAAATGTGCACCTTCCTTATCAATAGTTTAATTAAAATTCGGTTTACAATGCCAAAGAGTTCATTTAAAAAAAAAAAATTATTACATGTTAGTCTAAAATGAATGAAAATTACAATTTGAGGTTATATAGATGTAATCAGGTGTAACTTACCAGGAGTATAACAGAATTAAAATAGAATTAAAATTTAATAAAATTAATCTAATAAAGAGTTTTTTCATAGTATTTACTTTTTTTTTAATTTATTCCAGAACATGATCGAAATGTATTCAACCATGTATGAAACGGAAATGATGGCGACAATATTGAATAAAGAGAAATTTCTTATAATGCTTGGTCTAAATTTTTATTTAAACAATCAATTTCACAAATATTAAAAAGCATCCATATAAATAAATGTTCTTTTAAAGATAAAGCAAAATTATGTTATAATCTAACGTAATAATTTGTAGAATTCTAGAATTAAGATGCAAGGCTGTGAACTCTTCAACATTGCGGTATGTTTAACGCAGTATATCGAATTCCTGCCAACCGAATAAAAAAGTATCCATTGATAATTGTAGAATTATGAACGGCATTTACATACACGTGTTGCGCCTTTTGAGGTACATTAGTCATTTGCAATTATCATTGGCCATTTTTTTATTCGGTTGGCAGAAAGTTGATATATTTTGTTAAAAAGCGCTTAGCTTTTCGCAATGTTGGAGAGTTCACAGCCTGCATCTTACATTTTGAGTTGGAATATAAAAAAATATGATAACACTTCTTACAATACTTTCTAGGAAATTTTAATTTAAATATTCAATTTCCAAAACGAAATTTTATCATACAAAATTATCTTTTAATCTAATGTAGTTCCAAAACCAAAACTTTAAGATTTGTATACTTTAATATGTAGAAAATTCTAATTTGATAATCGTCCTAACAAGATTTCTCCAAATTATTAATTTGAAAATTCAATTCTAAAAAATAAAAAAAGTTTTAACGAAGAGGTATGATACAAAATTTTTTTTCAAGATTAGAACATGTCAAAAACTGGTTTAACCTGAAATATCTCAAAACTCACCAGGATTCCTTGGATACAATTTTAACGCGTCAAAAACTTTAGAAAATTTGAATCGTAATTCTGCAATTAAATTTTTTGAACAAATTTTTTATTTAAACATTAAATTTTCTAACATAAAAATATACGAAAAAACATGAAAACATATTTTTAAAGAAAAATCTTTGAAAAGTAAGGCTATATAACTGTGCATTTTAGCGACCATCAACAAAAGTATATCTTTTCGAAGGTTAATGTAGTGTAGTTTACGCAAATTGATCTCCTTTTGCAAAAATGTTCGCTTTCAAAATTATTACGTGTCCAAGAAAAAAAAAGACCAGAGTGGCGCCCTCTGGATTTAGCGCATAATGGACAACATATTCTTAATTGACAACATCGAAAACCGCTAGGTTTCAAGTTTGACTTAGATTTCATTTAAAATGCTGCCTACGCTAAAAATTAAAATACAGAAAATATTTTCAAAGTTACTGTACATTTTTACTTTTTAGGTACTTATTTGAAACACCATAAATGACAAGCCATCAAAGTTATTCACTACTGTACATTGGCATTTATGACAAAACACTTTTGTAATAATTGATTGTTGGATTTGCAATAACTATTGATACGATATGAACCCAAGTCGCTTAGGCTAAAATCAAGAGATCACCTGTATATTCTAGAACCCTACCTCTATTTTTCCGTTGCTATCCAAACATGACCTAACGTACTGATCAAAACTTATTTTAGAAACGCGCCAATGTGCAATATGATAATTGCGGAACGAACGAAACGTTACGTGTTAAAACATTTTTTTCGCGTTTTAAAAATGTAGAATCACAATGAATTTAAACGTATTTCGACTTCAAAGTTTGAGAATGTGTCGAAAAGCTTTACTTTTCGTAACTTGCGACAAAAGCAGATTGTTTTATACCTACTTAATTGTAAACCTATGTCAAAAAAAAACTTTTTGTTCTAATTTAAAATTTTCTCCAATTTTTCAATATCAGGACTTTAAGGTACTTTTTAATTAATATTCTTAAAATTAGGCAAGATTCTATAAACTAAGCTTTTATATGCAAAGATAAATTTTTTGTTTTTGTTTCACAATCAAATATGTACACTCATGAAATTTAAAACTTGGACACCACAATTTCTGTAAACAAAAGTTTGCACATTGTGAAGCGGGCTTAAGGGTATCATTTACAATTCTAACAGCAGGTAGTCTCAGCAGGGGTTATCTTATAGAAGGACTGTAGAATGAATCATTACACTAAGCACGTTTTAGAAAATAGGTAATTTACGTTGCTTACTTAATTTTTTCTTTAAAGAATATATTTGAAGGTATCGCTAATTAAACACCATAGCTCGATTAATTATCGAATCAAAATTTTGTTTAGGAAATGTTTACAAAATAAAATTAGAAATAATTTTGATTTAAAAAACGTCTACAAGCAATAACTTTTAAATTAAATCAAAAACTAAACATGGTTATTTGGGTTGACTGATTATTACTTATTTTTAAATAAATCTAACCTACTAATTATTGTAAGTTATTAAAAAAATCATTAAACTCTCTATTCATAATATTTAGTCCTTACAAAATGTATATTTTATGACGTTTCATTTTTTCTGTAGTTAATATAAAAGTGAAAATAAAAACTAAGGCAATTCTTATTGTCAACGTATATATTTAGTTTTTGACAAGAATTTATTACATAATTATAATTAAGATACCAAGTTATAGTTTAAAATTAAATGAAAACTTTTTTTTTAAATAAAGGTATTACTATATAAATAAATATAAGAAATCAATAATGGGTGTGACCTCCATTATTATTGATACATTCTTGGAGGCGTCTGCTCATTGACGCTATCAAGGTATCAATATAATTAATATTAATCGTTTCCCATGCGGTATCAATGGCTGCAATTAGTGCATTACGGTTTACTGGTATAAAATTTGGCCCTTGTTGTCTTCGGATAACAGCAAGTATTCGAGCCCAAACATTTTCGATAATGTTAAAATCTGGGCTTTTGCTGGCCAGGGTAACAGCTCCAAGTTATTTTCTCGTATCCAATTGCGCACAACCCGCGAAGTATGAATAGGGCGTTGTCCTTTAACAACAAAAATACATTATGAAAATGTTAATTCAACAGATCCCGAACTATTTTTGGAGAAAGTATAGTGAAATAAGAATACTTACTTGTTGGAAAATATAATCTTCGTCTGGATAAAACACTTCGACTGAAGGTTTCATAATAGTTTCCAAAATATCTAAATACGCAGCAGAATCAAGACGTCCATCGATAGCCCAACAAACTCCTGGACCCCGCGCGCTAACCCAACCCCACACATTTACAGAAAAATAACCACTTCGTTTTTTAGGACATATGTGATTATTTTCGTAACGAGTTCCTTCCATTCTAAAAACTTTTAGTGGTCCATCGTTGCGGCTATTGAACGTTTTTTTCGTCGCTAAAAATCACTCGATTCCAAAATTCCAAAGGTTCGTTCACATATCGCCTTGCAAATTCCAGACGACGTCTCATATTTTCGTCACTGAGAACTTCTTTCGCAGCAGCATTATACTTTTTATTCCCATCTCCTTTAATCTTTTTGTGCAGTTATACGGCATCCGGGAAAATGTGTATCTGCTATAGCCCTGGAGTATGTAGCAAATGGTTGTTCTGTTACGTAATGAAACAACTCGAGATCTTGAGCACGTGTAGATACTTTAGGGTCTACCACTTCCGATGGCTCTTTCCAAAGTGTGTTCAAGATTCCATTTTACTCGGTAATGCCCTACGGTGCTTTTGGTATATCTAACATACGTGAAATTTCACGCACGCTACGGCCCGCCGCTAATTCCGAAACAATCCGCGCTTTCAAATCAGCACCGAGATGAGGTGGCATTTTCACAACACTTGAAATTTTAAACTAAAATGGAATTTACATTTCTTACTTTATTTATTGGTTCACACTACCCCTTCTCAAACAGTAGGTAATTGTTTATTTATTACATACTTCTAATGACCAATGTAACAACCCTTAGAGCAATATGACTCAAAGGAAGTAAATTAAACAAGCAAGGATATTCTATTGTTATTGAAACTTATTCATAAAATAAAGCCATTTCCTTATAATGCTAATGGACAGGATTTTCTTTTAAGTATTAACATTACAATTTGAGTTAGTTTTTTCACTTTTTATATTAACTACAGAAAAAAAATGAAACGCATAAAATATACATTTTGTAAGGACTAAATATTATAAATAGAGAGTTTAATGATTTTTTTAATAACTTACAATAATTAGTAGGTTAGATTTATTTAAAATAAGTAATAATTAGTCAACCCAAATAACCATGTTTAGTTTTTTGATTTAATTTAAAAGTTATTGCTTGTAGACGTTTTTTAAATCAAAATTATTTCTAATTTTATTTTGTAAACATTTCCTAAACAAAATTTTGATTCGATAATTAATCGAGCTATGGTGTTTAATTAGCGATACCTTCAAATATATTATTTAAAGAAAAAAATTAAGTAAGCAACGTAAATTACTTATTTTCTAAAACGTGCTTAGTGTAATGATTCATTCTACAGTCCTTCTATAAGATAACCCCTGCTGAGACTACCTGCTGTTAGAATTGTAAATGATACTCTTAAACCCGCTTCACAATGTGCAAACTTGTGTTTACAGAAATTGTGGTGTCCAAGTTTTAAATTTCATGAGTGTACATGGTGAGTTTTTTTCGATGGTTTTAAATGAAAAATACCCTTATTATACAAGATAGAAAATTTGATGACGGTGTCCAGGGCGCTATTTTTATAGATAAAATCAGATCCAAAAGTCTAACCGTTTTCGAGTTTTGGGACAATTATAAAAATTTTGGTTTTTGAAAATTTTAATTCAATTATAAAGATATTCAATATCGGCAAAAACGTACTTCAGACACTTTTTTAATTAGAATCCGTTTCTCGCATCAGATACATTTTATCGTCTATATAATGTAAAAGTCATTACTTTTTAAATGCAAATCAAAGTTGACCATGGCACTGTTGTGTTTTGCTAAAATATATAGTTTAATGTAAATTAATTGAATTGTAATAGTTTGATTCGCGTTTGATTATTATTAAGATATTAATTTATATACCAAGGTTTGAGTGAAAGAGCAGGAACCACCTCAGAGTGGAAACTGAACACCGCCTTGAATTTTCATTAATTTTTTTACTGTAATATCTGTATTATATTTTAACTAATAAAGCCATTTTATTATTATTATTATTAAATAAAGATAAACAAATATCATGCATTTATGACATTTAAAAGATGTATTGGAGTTAATGACAAAAACGAAAATTGATTCATTATTCTATTATATATTAATATCCCTCAAAAAGCCCAAAAAAAAATCTAAAATAGTAAGATCTGGGAATCGAGCCGGACAACGAATCAGTTCTATAGTTACAAACCACCGGTTAGGAAACTTTAAAGATGAATAATTCGTTACCACTCAAGAATTGTGGGCAGGAGCACCATCTTGGTAAAATATTATTTATCGTTTTGATTCTACTGCAATGGAAGGTTGTCTAAAAATCTTCTTGATAAATCTAAAGAATGTCTTCTAGAATTACTTCACGTCATAATTTTCAAATTATAGACGATAAAATTTATCTGAATTAGCAACAAATTCTAATTAACAAAGTGACCGAAGAACGTTTTTACTGATTTTGAATGTGTTTATAAGTAAGAGAGTTATTCAAAAGTTTCGAAAACCCAAAATTTTCATTTTTGTCCCATAACTCGAAAACGGTTAGAAATATCAAATTTTACTTTCGGATCTAAGTTTATAATAAAAGGTACTTTCCATTTAAAACTATAAAAAAACCTGCACAACCGTGGTTATAATTCTAATAGTTTTACCCTACCTAATTAAATTTTTTTATCTTTTTTCTGAATAAGTCAAATTATCCACTTTTCTAAACTTCAAGCACTTATTTACTTAATTATTTTTTTTCATAAAATGCAAATTTTTAATAAGTTCATCAACAATTTCAATATAAAATTTAAACATAATTAATACACGCGCATCAAAGTAATTAAACTTTCGCGTATACTAAAATTAATTTGATTGTTTCACGTACGCCAGTTGCGTAAATTTTAATGTTAATTATACATAAAAATTTAAATACGTATACATTCAAAAAGCTTCCGTTTACGATGAAGCACTAGTAATTACAGAAATTGATTTTTACAATTGCCTCAATAATTTAATTGCGTCAGTATTATATAAACTAATAATTTAATTTTTTGTGTTTCAGAATCCAACCCCATCATTTTCGTTTGTTACGGTAACATTATGTATAATTTTCTAGATATATTTCTCAATTATTTTTTTTAGATTAAAATGAATTTGATTAAATTCCTTTTTCAACCATATCATCGATATTATCATCTTCGTCGAAAAGTTCGGTATGAAGCAATAAATGTAATTTTAGTGACGAATGGTAGTAATTACTTTACACAAACATTCAATTACACACTTTCGCTGCAAGACTCGTTTATTAAAAAGACATTAGAATTTGCACTGCTAAGATGCACTTGCATAATGTTTTCTTTATTAATGTAAATAATGCAAATTGTTAATCTAACTTTCTCCCATATTTATAGATCTGATTTTTTAATATTTGTGACAATTAAGGAAGATCGTATGCGTGGCATAAATATAGAAAGTGCGGAAGGAGATGATAAAAGTATAAAATGTCTTGAAAGATTTTTAGCATTAATGCCAGACAACTTTTTAATACTTTCTTTTTTGATCAAAACAAAATTGGCGATGCATTTTTTATATGCAAATTATATTTTATTTTTATTATTTGTTAAATAATAATGCAAATATTGTGTAAGTAATATTGTGCAAGTGATAGTGAATGATAAAAGTCCATTACCTTTTTATTAGTGTGTGAATGTTAAGATTCCGAGAAATTAAATTTATGTATTTTTGTTTACTTTCGTATAATTTTATTTAAATTAAATTGATTTAATGCAAAGATATTGTTTTTAACTCATTATAAAATTGCGTAGTTTTAGTCGTATTACAACAGTTTTAGGTTGTTTCATGGTCAAGTACCTAGTATTATTTCAGTACCTACCAACAGGTGGTGACTGTAGAATCGTTCTTCAAACTTTCTGGGGGTATTGGAAATACAAATACAAACGAAACATTTCACAACAGAAGAAATAAAGAAGTGGTACCTAATAGAACGATGAGAAGAAGGTAGACGGACAGCAACTTTACTTGCGTTAACATCATCTAGCCATTTAAGAATTGTTTATTACAAGGAATTAACAAAAAATAAATAAATCAAATTTTTTATTTGAACTTTATAATTGTGATTGACCATATTAAGTAGACGTGTTGAACTCACATAAAAGAAGACGGAACAAGTAAATACAAAAAAAAAATTAAGTATATGAAAAGATTATCAAAAATTATAACAATCGTTAAACTCGGTTACATACAGAAAGTGTTCAGAAAAAAAATAGTAATTATCAGTAACCAATTATTTATAGATTTTTCTTAGTACCGATCACTGTAATAAATTTATAAATTATACCATTTTTTCAAATATGTGTTTCATATAAGAAAAATGTATTCTAAAAAGCGTGGGATGATAATTGCACTTAATGTAATATACGACTTCAAGAGAAAACTGCATTTTTTCATTAATACAAACCAAATATTTTGGATTTTTTATGAGTAACATGGTTCTAATCAATTTATGAATTAATCCATTTCATAAAATACGTTTTCATAGAAAAGGAAAAATTATTGTCATAACGTGCGATAATTTTAATAATTTTATACAGTCATTTTTCTTACGACTTAAAAAAAATAATTAATTTCTCTATTAATTTAAATCACAAAAGTCACTAAAAATAAAATGACAGGATGTGCAATCGAGTTCGTTTTAGATTGAAATGGCAACAAAAAATTCTCAGAAGTCGCCACACTCAACATTAAATATGCGATAATACTGGACTGTAGTGTGTCATATTTAAAAACATTGAGAAATAAAGGGTGTCCCAAAATGTACTCAAGATTTGAATTAAATAGAAAACACAGTTTTTAATCTTTTGATTGTAAATTTTTATTGATTCATAAAGTACCTACATAGGATAGGGTTATTTATCAAATAACACGTCGGGCAAATAACCTTGCATACACATACGCACTCATTTGTCGAAATTTTCCATGACCATTCTGAATTTCGTTGATGCAGCGTTAAAACTCCTCCTTTAATGCACGCGTGGTTGTGGGCTTGTTGACATAGACTTGTAATTTTAAATAACCCCATAAAAAGAGATCTAATGGTGTTAAATCACACGATCTAGGGGGCCAATTCTGATCACCAAAACGAGAGAGTACACGACCTGGAAATATCTCATGCAGTAATTGAAGTGTTTCACGGGCTGTATGGCATGTGACATTTTTTTTACTAACCCTAAACTGTCAGCTATCGATTTGTTTTTTTAGGGCTGCCAACACTACTGCATAAATGGGGGCAAATTCAAATCTTGCGTTAATTTTGGGACACCCTTTATTTCAATATACGTTGTATGTTATATTTTCAAAGTTAATGAAAAATATAGATACCGAGTGTCAAATCTGATGTGACACATTTTTTGTAATAGAAAACCCATATACTGACGGAACCCTCAATAAAATACAGTGTGTTCCACTCACTGCCAATTTTTGTAATAATGATAATTATTTGTTGGATCTTATTTTTACAAACTTCAAATGCGAGGTGATGGAAGATAAAATCTTTTTTTGCCACTGGATAATTATCATCCCGCTCTTATCGTTTCGATTAACTTATCCAAAAAATGTATCAATTGTCCTACTGTATCTGCTACCAAATCGTATAACTTTAAAAAAAGCGAACTTTTCGTCTTTATATGATGATATATTTCACATCGATTGGTCGGTGTTATTAGATATTGATAATACCGATAATCTTGTTTCTCTGTTTTATAATGAACTATACGGCATATTTCAAATATTAAAATTAAAGATAAATATTTTAAGAAATACATAAGATCTAAACTCAGGTCTAATCTGCAAAATTATAGGAAATTAAGAACTACTATAAAGCTGAAACTGATATTATAATTGCAGCAAAAAATTAAAAACAGTAAGTCTTCTGGTTTAGATTTAATGCTTTCTTTAGTTATTAAAGATTCCGTAAGTATTATTGCTAAACCACTGTGTATAATTTTTTAACAAGGCGGCGTTAAGTGTAACATCGTACCCTGCGACATGGAAAAAGGCTAGAATTTGTCCGATTTTCAAAAGTTGAAATACTTCACAAATTTTTAATTATAGACCAATGTCTATACTTTCAAAGTTTTCCAAGCTATTTGAAATAGTTTTATACAATCGAATCTTTCCTGTCATTCAAAATCAGTTGTCTTGTTCTCAACGCGGTTTCGTTCTTAAGCGTTCTACAATTTTAAATTTGGAAAGTTTAACACAGTACTTATTTGAAGTTATGGACCAACGAGGACAAGCGGATGTCATTTATACAGACATGTCTAAAACATTCGATCGTGTAGATCATGGCATTCTGTTAAGCAAGTTACAATTATTAGGGTTTGATGAATCTTTAGTATCATTTTTCAAATCTTATCTTTTAAATAGAAAGTAGGTCGTTTTCTATAATGGTGTTTATTCCTTTACATACACTGCATCTTCTGGAGTTCCGCAATGATCTGTATTCAGAGATTCAATACAAAAAAACTTTGTTACGCCGATGATTTTAAAATATTGTTTGGCCTCCTGACGTGAAACGTCAAATTAACAATTCAACTACAAACCCTGAAACGTCATGATTACGTACAGTGCACGCACAGCGTGTATAAAAATTACCCGAATCGTCCGCCCTTAAGGTACAGTTGTCAATCAAAATCTTTTTATAGAACAAAAATACTAAATTAACAATTACACAACTTTTTTACTGTTAAATGGCAAAAAATAATATAATTTAGAATATTTTAGTTTCATGTAAATGATTAGCGTCATTTTATGTATTTTGTGAATTACAGTTCACTTCACGAGCGATATTGACAATTGACACCAAAATATTTGTTAATTTTTACCATTTAAAAATCGTCGGTCAAAAATTTAATACATATCTTGTGCGTTAAATTATTTTATAGCGCTTAATAAATTTAAAGCTCTGCTGAGACGTTCAAATTTATTTCGCGCTGTAAAATTTAATTTTTCTGCACGCAAATGTAAATACTATTACAATATTTCGAATAATGTAATGTGTTGCAAAATGACCTGGATAAAATTTATCATTGGTGTATATTAAACAAACTTCATTTAAATACTTCTCAGTGCAAAATTTTTTCATTTACTCAAAAGCATTGCTTTATACACTATCAGTACCAGGTGGATAACGTTCCTTTGTACAGATGTACATCAATAAGAGATCGAGGTATTACTCTTGATCACAACTTAACTTTTCAAGAACATATAAATGCAATTATTAAAAAACAGTATGAGATTATATGGTTATATAATTAGAAATTGTAGAGATTTCAATAATTTAGAAACGTTAAAAATCCTTTTCATTTTAATTTTTTTATACAGGGTGTTCCATTAGTGCGTAATTCTTCCCTAGCGTCATTATTTTTAATTTTAGAGCAAAAATGCATTGGGGAATGTTTTGTAGAATCACTTAAGCTATCTTCTAAAATTATTTACAAGTATACAGGGTGTTCCCTAAGTGCTGTACTGCATTCTTTTAAACTTTTTAAATGGCACCATATTGATTTTAATTTTTTATGGAGCTTCTTTTCTTCCTATTTATGATGGCATAATCGAATTTCACCCATATCTAACAGTTTTTGAAATATTAATTTTTTATAACTTTTTAAGAAATGCAGATGGTCAGTAAAATTGTATTTCTCAGACGTTCAGTGCAATATTCAAATTTTTTGATTAAAACTTTTAAAGGAAGTGTCAAGCTACAATTTAATTATTTTGAAATATTTTTACACTATACAGGACTGTCCAAAATTTTGAAGTGAATATTCAAAAATTAAAAGTGTAATATCTCAATTTTTTAAATGGAATGGTATGTTTATTTTAGTGTTTTCATAAAGATAATTAATTATTCGTTCGATTTTCTTCAACATGTCCTATACCTAAACCTAATACTTTCCGAGTTATTCGAAATTTAAAATATTGCATGTTACATGGCCATTTTATATTTGACTTTTATGCTCAATTTATTGAGTAGGCTCTGAAAAATGTGCCATTTTATAATAGACTTTCATGCACAATGAATTAAGTAGCCTTTGAAAAAATAGAATAAAATTGACAGTTAATATTTCGTCGTAAAAAAGAAACTAATACAATTTTTTTTGTAGTTTAGGGAATTTTTTAATTTATTTAACATGTAAAAAAATAATAAATATAAAAACAATAACAAATTTCATTTTTCAAAATGTCCGCCATCTGCAGTAATGCATAATTGAAGTCTTTCAATAAAAGAGTTGCCAACACGTTGCAATATTATTTGTGGAATATTTTCAAAAGCACCGCGTATTCTCTCCTTCATGTCATCTCTAGTTGTGGGAACATCCTTGTACACAATTTCTTTAATGTATCCCCACAGAAAAAAATCCATTTTTGTCAAATCTGGAGAGTTAGCAGGCCAGTTGAAATTGCTACCTCTACCTATCCACCTGTTAGTAAAGTGTTCATTTAAATAATCTCTAACCATTCTGCTATAGTGAGGTGGTGCACCGTCATGCTGCAGCCACATACTTTGGCGGATATTTAAAGGCACTTCATCTAATAGTTGGCCCAGCTCCTCCCTTAAAAAATGAAGATACCTTTCTCCAGTTAGTCTTTCTTCAAAAAGTACGGCCCAATTACAAAATTACCTATTATGCCCCCCACACATTAAGAGACCATCTATGCTGAGCGTCGACGGGTCTTAAGAAGAACGGGTTCTCTTGGGCATAATAGTGCATATTATGTTGATTGATGTTATCATTTTTATGAAAGGTTGCTTCATCTGTAAACATTACTCTCTCAAAAATCCGGGGTTTTCCTGATTTCTATCGAAAGCCCATTGGCAAAATGCAACTCTATTTAGTTTATCCGTTTCACTTAGGGCTTGATGTAGCTGCATATGAAATGCATGAAATTTGTTTTTCTTAACAATGCGAGAAATACTTGTTTTACTAATATCCGTTTCGCTACTTAAATTTCGTAAGCTGGTATGGGGCTGCTCAATTAATGACAAAATAACATTAAATTCATTCTCTCCATTGGCCACTCTTTTTCTCTCGGGTGTTTCGGATAGCAAACGCTGCCAGTTTCTTCAAAACGAGTTTTTAATTTTTTAAATGATAGTTCTTGTGGGTGCCGCCGTTCCGGAAATCTTTGAGCGTAGACGCGAGAAGCTAATAAACAATTTTGTTCACTAGCTCCTAAACAATAGATCATATCGATCATTTCTTGCTGCGAAAGATTCATTTTCGCTTCACTACAAAATAGTAATTGTCATTTAGCTTTGTTACCTACAATTTTCATAGGCAACTCAATTTATTTGTGACAGTGTAACATTAAAACCTACATGCAATATTTTAAATTTCGAATAACTCGGAAAGTATTAGGTTTAGGTATAGGACATGTTGAAGAAAATCGAACGAATAATTAATTATCTTTATGAAAACACTAAAATAAACATACCATTCCATTTAAAAAATTGAGATATTACACTTTTAATTTTTGAATATTCACTTCAAAATTTTGGACAGTCCTGTATAGTGTAAAAATATTTCAAAATAATTAAATTGTAGCTTGACACTTCCTTTAAAAGTTTTAATCAAAAAATTTGAATATTGCACTGAACGTCTGAGAAATACAATTTTACTGACCATCTGCATTTCTTAAAAAGTTATAAAAAATTAATATTTCAAAAACTGTTAGATATGGGTGAAATTCGATTATGCCATCATAAATAGGAAGAAAAGAAGCTCCATAAAAAATTAAAATCAATATGGTGCCATTTAAAAAGTTTAAAAGAATGCAGTACAGCACTTAGGGAACACCCTGTATACTTGTAAATAATTTTAGAAGATAGCTTAAGTGATTCTACAAAACATTCCCCAATGCATTTTTGCTCTAAAATTAAAAATAATGACGCTAGGGAAGAATTACGCACTAATGGAACACCCTGTATATAAAACCCAAACCTATTTAAATTTTATTTTAATAAATTATTTTTTTTAATAATATTATTTAAAAAAAATAATATTTTTTATTAAAAAATTTTAATTTTTTTTATTTATTTTTTTTTTTTTTAATTTTTTTTTATTTTTTTTTTTTAAAAAAAAAAAAATTTTTGGTGGAAAAAAAACATTATTATAACATCAAATTTGCGAATCTACAATGGAACAACTGAAGATAAACAAACTTGACTAAATTCTGACCCTTAAATATATTCTTTCAGTTAATTGAAGTCTTCCTCAGATTATAGATAATCTCTTCTCCTGCAGATTGCCAACCACAAAACTCGGATGTTTTAAAATCCATACCATTATTAATAACCTCAAAGACATTTCGATTGAAACATTGCATCACTCCTTCACAAATAATTTTAAGTTACTTTAGAAGACTTCAATGTACTTGAAACTTCTCGTCAGGATTGTGTCATCGTAACAATGAAAGGAACAGCCTCTTTATTTTCAGCTGGAATACCATGTAAAAACCACTCCCATTTAAAAGTATCTTTCTTAACATTAATTTATTCAATTTAATTTTTAATATTATAATGGCGTTGTTTCGCTAATTGTTATTAGCATACTTATCCCTAAAAGATGTTAATTTCGTAAGGTGTGTTACAATAATGACAATTAAATATAAAACTTATCAAATGATATATAAATTAAAACTAAAATTATAACATATAGTTATAGTTTCCAGTTACCGTCCTTTATAATGTGAAATTTAAAATTATATCTTCTATCTTTCTAATTTGAATTTAATGTCTACATTTTCGGCTAAAAATTCATATCATTGTAATGTAAAACTTTCTTTTAACAATGAATAATTAATTAATACAAAAGTTTGGTTGTACAAAAATAATTGATTATGTTGTTAAGTAAATGTCCTTCTGATTGGTTAAAATGTAAATCTCAAATCCTCTCTGATTGGTTAACAAATTATTAATAGCTTTTGTTAACTAATGACAATGCTTACGCAACCGGGTTGTAAGTAATAATCAGTCAACCCAAATAACCATGTTTAGTTTTTTGATTTAATTTAAAAGTTATTGCTTGTAGACGTTTTTTAAATCAAAATTATTTCTAATTTTATTTTGTAAGCATTTCCTAAACAAAATTTTGATTCGATAATTAATCGAGCTATGGTGTTTAATTAGCGATACCTTCAAATATATTCTTTAAAAGAAAAAATTAAGTAAGCAACGTAAATTACCTATTTTTTAAAACGTGCTTAGTGTAATGATTCATTCTACAGTCCTTCTATAAGATAACCCCTGCTGAGACTACCTGCTGTTAAATTGTAAATGATACCCTTAAACCCGCTTCACAATGTGCAAACTTTTGTTTACAGAAATTGTGGTGTCCAAGTTTTAAATTTCATACATAGCCATCAATAATAATCACTTATCGTATTAATTAAATCATTAATGCATATGTAAATAAAATTAAGGTTTTATTGCAGTAATTACGTAATTAATTGAATCAGAAGGATTTCGTGTACTTGCCGCAAAATTCTGGTTTGAAGGTTACAGTGTAGAAAAGTTACAAAATATTACAAACATTTGGAAAGTATTTCCACACTCATAATGTTACTTAGATAATATCAATATTATTCAACAACAAAAGAAAATTCGTTATTTAACGTTCAATGTTTTTAATTAAGCTAAGCTAAGAATAATAAAATAACAACTTTCCTTATTTATTTACTAGCAGTGGATAACTTAATTGCAATTGTAACAAAGGTATCAATATAAATAGTTATTGCACATTAAAGTAAAGTAAAATTAAAAAAAAATAAGATGTTACACATTTAGTCTGATAAAAAAATTTATATTGAAGAAGAATTATTTAATGATTCATAAACTTATTTGGTCCACAAGTTAGAAACTGCATATTTGCAACAAAGTGTGTACACAAAAACAGTTTTTTTTTATTCAGTTCACAATACAGTTAAGGAGTTTTGCTAAAATTGGGCGTAGGAGTTAGGTGGTAATGAATCAATGAAAAACACACCGGTCTTTTTTAAGATACCAGAAAAATTGGTATTGTGAAAGATTCTAAAATAGAGTGCCTCTTTGGACCAGACCATAAAAAACGGCGATGATAAAAATTTCTACATTCGAATGACGCTAATCATCAGAGTTTTTTATGATCTTGTCCAAAGAGGCACTCTAAATAAAAATCGTTTTAGTGTTTTAAACGCTAGAAGAGAATAAAAGAAAATTTAACCGGAGCTTAATTTGTTAGTGCTCTAATAACAGAAAAAATTAACTTCGTAATTTACTCAGAGGCGTGCGTACAAATATTACCTTGGGTTTTTCGAAAAGAAATCTAGTACGCCACTAGTGAAAACAATTTTTTTGTTCATTTCTTCAAATTAGATCATAAGTTTTAAAACAAAATATTCGTCTTGCATTTTCTTTGTATATTTCATCATTTTCCGTAATTAAATAGTATTTGTAAATAAACATAATCGATTATGTTTTGATTGAGTAAACATTGAGTTAAAGTTAAAAAAAAATACCAAATGTTGAAAAAAAATCCATGACCTACCCAGCTCAGTTTTTTATATGAATCTATTATTAGAATCTAGAGTTTTCTTTTATTCAATTCAAACAAAAGTACTACATATTTTTTTTTTATAAAATTTGGTTAAATTTTGGACATAATCACGTAAGCTAACATAGTATTTGAACAAGTCGATTTAAAATTATTTGCAAATTAAAGTTTTTGTCTAATAAGCAAATATTGCTGAAACATATATTAAACAAACGTTATGGTAAGTTAAATTTTACTTTTCTGGAATGTTTTGTCTGATTTTTTTACTTTTTCGAATCAATCTTCTAGCTTGCTACGCGTAAATAATTTTCTAAAAATTAAAAAAACACGAAAGAATGATAAACCTAAAAATATTTTCACTGCAATTATTTTGTTTCAAATAAACATTTTTTTAAATGTAAAATAAATTACCAAGATACGGTAAACGTAATTTTACAAGCTTTCAATAATATCAATTACAGAAGATTATTGAACAAAAATTGTTTTCACCTATAACTTGCATTTTTTCTAAAGAGTTTCATTTCCCGACTCTGAATAGTAATAAATAATTTTATAACAATTCTTGGTTCTATATTCAAATGAGAGTGCTATTTATACAGGGTGTGTCTCGATGATAGTATGTTAGTTGAATAATGAGAAGAAAAAAACCGATTCAGCTGAAAACTTGTAATTCTATACACATGAACATGGTATACTTCCTAAAAATATTTTCATGGCGGTGTCACTTCCGGATATACCGGAAGTGGATACCAACTTTGTTACTTTAAATACAGTACCCCAATTTTTATTTTATTTTCGGTTTTTGCCTAAAATTTTACGTCTTCTACTATTAGGTTTAGCACACCTATCTCTTACCTAATTAAAAAAAAATAATTTCAGGCGGTCCTATACCTAAACTGAATAATTTTTGTGTTATCTGCTTTTCTTGGAGATGATGTAGTAAAATAAAAGTGTGCTTTGTAATCTGTTTTAATCAACTGATTGAAGGTAGCAAAACAGATTGCAAAGCACACTACTAATTTACTACATCATCTCCAGAAAAGTAGAAAAAAAAGCAGATAACACAAAAGAAAAAAAGTAGTAAAAAAGCATATAACACGAAAATTATTCAGTTTAGGTATAGGAACGTGATATACAAAAATTCACTTGCAATTAAAAAATTGACTCCTTGACAATTTTAAGTAAGTACCGTTACTCCTGGACCTTCCCTAGAAATAAATTTCGAAAATGTCTAATACTGAAAACATACTTCAATACCGTGTCTAACCGTTATACAAGTTTTGTTAATCTGCCTTTTATTTTCATGAAATAATAATTTTTCAGTAGACTCAAATTCTCGTTGCTAAGGTTTAAATTTATTTTTTTTAAATAATAGTAAGAGATAGATACGCCAAACCTGGTAGTAGAAGACGTAAAATTTTACGCAAAAACCGAAAATAAAATAAAAATTGGGGCATTGTATTGAAAATAACAAAGTTGGTATCCCGTTCCGGTATAACCGGAAGTGACACCGCTATGAATATATTTTTAGTAGGTAGATCAGGTCCAATTGTATAGAATTACAAGTTTTCAACTGAATCGGTTTTTTTGTTCTCATTATTCATCTAACATGCTATCGTCGAGACACACACTGTATATGTTGCACATATTTAAGTGAAATAAATATCGAGGTATTATATGAAATTTTCTTCTATATGAGTAGGTAAAATTTATTTGTACTCGCCGCTTGGGAAATCACGTTCTGTATAACCAGAGAAATCTTTTTCATGCCGAAAATGAAATAAAATTTTCAAACACCCTGTAGACATATTGTTAATTTTTACACATAGGTATACTTACATACTTTTAATACTTTGTTTAAATTAAAAAAATACAAATATTTACAAAAGGGAGAATTCGAAAATGTTTGCAAACATATCAACATTTCAACAACAAATAATTTTGGACAGTAGTGCCATCATCCTAGCTTTCTTGGAATTCTACAACAAATCGAAACAATTAAGTATTCCATTTCACAAGTATTTCCGGTATAAGTATAACCGAAGCATAGTGAAATAGTAGCTGATAGCTAAAGGGCTGCTAAAGCGTTTTATGCATGTGTGACACACAATGGTTTTTCGTCTACCAAAAAAACAAAAAGTAGGAAAATATCACAAATATCTTTAATTTAACAAATACAGAAAAAATTTGGTAACAAACTTCAATAATAATAAAAAATAACTTCAATAATAAATAACGCATTTATTTATTATAGTAATTAATGTTAATTATACCTTGAGCCATATTATGGATGGTAATACCAGAATTTATAGGCATAGATGTTTGAAGTGCTAGCTAGCTGTATGGTTACTTATCTCTATGGATGAAGTTGATGGTGGATTGGAATTATCTAAATTAATTGGAAATTCATTTATTTGATCTGAATTAGTTAACATATCAGTTGTGTTGTTTGTGTTAGAATTACGTTGTTGGTCTTGACTTGTTAGGATTTTTTAGAAATGTTAATCTTATTCGACAAGCATTCATCAATATATCCTTCTGCAACTGCAGAAGAACGCCAACTTCCATGCTTTTTAAGTGTCATCAAATTACTTCCAGAGTTAGCTTGAAGGGTCGCAGACCTACGGCGGAAGCAATGTCCTGTGTATCAACTAGATTTAGACAGTTTTAAAAAAGTTGCTATTTTTTCTGGAATTTTGCTGAATATGTTTTTTCCTATAGGTTGGATTGTACATTTATTGTTCTTGTAATAAATAAACAGGCGGTTATGAGGAGTGTGGATAGGTCTAAGAGAAATATATTTGTTGTATATTGTAAGTAGATTTAATTCATCAACTGCTTTGTTTGTGATTGTAAACGTTCTTGTAATATTATTTTTGTTTCTGGAACTGTAACAATCAGTATATCTCCTTTATTACCTATGTGATCAAGCTTCATGTTTAATAACTCATTTCGGCGACAAGAGAGAAACCTACAATTCAACTATTAATAACAAAATGGACATTACTTTATCTATGTAATTTGTTTACCTTCATCATAAGATATTCAGAATATTCTGCTTCCTTAAAAAACTTAATGCATTGTTCTTGTGTCAAAGTTTTAGACTTTTTGGGTATGTAATTTTCAGACCATAGTGTAGCTGAATTTACAATCTTTGATCTTTCCGATAGATAAACATATAAAACATTTTCTGTTACGTTTTTTTGCTTTTTTGCTGTTTTTCCAATTGTTAAACAATTCATAGTACTTTTCGTAACGTTGTCTTGACTTTGCGGGTTACAAATTTAAAGAAACATTGTCAGCTTCTTCTTGCAAATCTGGTGGAGTATTCGTAAATTGTTCATCACTGCTTGAATTACTATTCATTTTCACTAATCACAATCACTCAATTACAATTAATCAAAATCAAAAAGTATTACTATTTTATACTTTTGTTCTCTTAATTGAAAATGTATGTAAAACGTCAAAATACGCAAGGTGTCTAGATAGTGAAAAATAACAAAATCGTGTTGTTATGAGTTTAGCAGCCCTAGGGACGATAAATAGTGCTTTCAGTCATATTTTTAGGGTTGCTATGATTTATTTTCGAATATGGTAGACGAAAAAAATTATAGGTACGAAAAGATACAATATGTCTCAGTAAGTTGGAACCATGTGGGAAACTTTTTATTATTAATTTTAGGAAAAAAAAGTTATTCTTAATAAAAAGTTCTGCATGTTCCAAGATGTAAAATACAATTGGCAATATCAAAAAATTGTATTAAGAAAAGTTGGTCAGAACTAAAAATTACGTTCAAATATGCAGTTATATCTATTTAAATTGAAAAAATCGGTTTTGTGCTTGTTTAATATTGTTTCTATTTTAAATGAACATTTATCTCTTGTAATTATACAAGCCATAATAACCTTCTCGAATCTTAATGTTTTCAAACAATTTTGCAATTTAAACACGTAATGCATGCATATTATTCAATTTAATTTAAAAATAAATACAAATAATAAGATGTGCTACTAACATAATATTATTTCTACTAGAAATAAATAGAAACTTAATTTTTATTCATTCCACGAATGCCTCCACTATCCACCGTCTCGTTCAATGCATGTATTCGTTGTATTGGCAAATTCACGTAATACATTCCTGATCATTTCTGGAAAAATTTCTTGGCATTTTTCTAAAATTGTTCTTTCTAAATGGCTCTTCTGGTAAACTTTTTTGTTTTAAGTAGCCCCATAGGAAGTAATCAAAGGGGGTAAGGTCAGCAGGATTATTCTGTATCTCCTATCGCTAACTATTCGTCACGATTATCGATATCGACAAGCTAGTCATTTCGATCGAACGCTTTTCGAAGTTATTTCGTATTCTATAAGCACTAACTATCGAAATGACAACCCGCCAGCCTCGGTGGCTCAATCGAGCATAAAGTTTCGACCAATCAGATAACATAATGTTCTCGACTCAGCCAGACCGCCATTTTCAGGTAAGTTGCACGTTCAAAATTGCACATTTTAAATAAAAATTGCAGTAATTCATTATATTATAAAATGAGATGATATAAATTTACACTAAACAAATTTTAAAGAATATTATTGTTATTACAATAGCCCAATGATATATAGAGTCATAATCACTCCAATTTTTATAATTTAGCAATTTTGACAACTTGACATAGTTTTTTGATTAAAACATATTTTTGTAATTACAGTAGTAATAATTATTTACCAATTTTCATTCTTGCAGAACTGTATTTAAAAATGTCACAGGTTATATGGGAGTAAATTAAATACAATAACTTACCTTATTACAGTGGTATTTGGTGATGTTTTAATCAATCATATAAACCTAAAATTTACAGTCAAAATACTATAAAACACTAATTCAGATAATTTTATTAGATGTGCGTCTATATGTCGACTACTTTTCGTCAGCAGTTTGGCGCGCGATACGAACACGATACTAGACGATCAGTTGTCGATCGCTTTGTCAGTCGAAAACGTTACAAAATACCAACTGTTGTATTCGAGTCGTTTCGATCGCCTAGCTGTCGATAGTGAGATACAGAATAACCCTCCTGGGGATCTAGCAGGCCAAGAAAGATCAGAATATCTGTAGATAACGTTTCCATGGAACATATGTTCAAGATATTCCATAAGATTCAATATACTGTGACATGAGGCACAGTCTTGCTGGTACCAAATAATTTGTCGTTCTTGTAAAGGTAGTTCGACTATGAACTCATAAATGTGAATTTGTAATAAGTGTAAATAACTTTCGGCGTTCATGGTTTGGCGAAAAAGTTTTTTAATATGTTTTTATAATTGCCACACCACACGTTAGTCTTGAAGGAATATTGGTCATGAGACTTTATTACAAAATTAGAATTTTCATCACACTAACAGCGACAATGTTGTGACGCGACAGTTCCATTAGACGAGCATGTTGCCTCATCAAAAAAATAGTACGTCACATAAAAAAAGAGGAATCTTCTAACTCTCCTTGGATGAGACAGCAAAAATCAAAGCGCTTCTCACAGTCTCTTTCTTTCAATGTGTGCACTATTTTTGGTTTGAATGCTCTGTGTTCATTCAGTATTAAAATTCTTGCCACTGTATATTTACTTACTTTTTTGATGCATCAACGATTTCCTTTGCGTAATGACATTTTTAGATTGGCAACAACTTCAACCTGCGATTATCATCAGCAACCAACTGTCGGCGTTTTACCTCAAATCTATTCTTAATACTTCCAGTATGCTTGAATTTATTCCTTATTTTCGTAACACTTGAATGGGTAATATTTTTAATGGGATGCCTAACATTTTTTGATATTGTCAATTTTAGACGTACTTTACTCTTGAGTAAAATTCATATTTTTTGACAAACCTCATATACGACTAAAAAAATTTGATATCTGATGATCGTATTTTACATCTTTTAACATGCAGAACTTTTTTAAAAATAACTTTTTTTTCCTAAAATTAATAATAAAAAAGTTTCCCATATGGTTCCAACTTACTGTGACATATTGTATAACAGATATAGTATCAGAAATGATTTCAAATGATTCATGGTTTAGGACAATATCTAACTTGAATTAAAAAATATTGTATACTCACAAACGACAATAATAAAAATATGTATTCAAAACGATAGATAATAAAAAATGTTAAATAATTGCAGGATATTTTAATGTGTAGAATATCTATTTATCTATTTATAAAATA
Organism: Abscondita cerata; assembly: GCA_030710515.1. Taxonomy (NCBI): domain Eukaryota; kingdom Metazoa; phylum Arthropoda; class Insecta; order Coleoptera; family Lampyridae; genus Abscondita; species Abscondita cerata. The sequence goes on along the minus strand of JALBCR010000493.1, from coordinate 109,293 downwards.
ATAAAAAATTCACTGTTTTTCATAAATGCGTATTGAAACGGTCACACATCCAATAGTGATCGCGCGCAATGTTGCTTCGGTGATACTATATAACTATGAAGCCATTTGAAAAAAATAATTTTAATTTTTAGAACAATCACCAATTCAACCATCTCTTATTTGAGAACAATCGAGTAAATTGCGCTAAGGACTGAGGGCGAAAAAACATCAACATTGAAAAACTTGCATAACTTTTATACCATATAATTTTTTTACAAAATTTTGATATAGTAGGCTTTGAAATAGTTGTCAGAATATAGTCGTCAAATTTTTATTTATATTTGAGCAAATTGTGTTCACAATGGCAAAAGTAGTGAAAGTACATAGATTAATCATTAAAAATTTGTTGAGAATCCACAATGGTCAGTCGTTTGCATTGCAAAGGAGGCAAAACTTTGCAGGCAAGTGGCAGCAAAAGTCATCAAGCGGTACAAGGAAGACTTTACCATAACACAGAAACCAGGAAGTAGACGACTAGAGGGTTTTCATTCACCAAAAATGGTGCAAAAGGCAATATCTGCAATGGTTAAGAATCCGCTGATATCGAACCGGAAATTAGTTGCAAAAAGTCGACTTGTCGGAAAAGACAATTCGAAAAATAAAAAAAGAGTAGATTTAAGTCCTACAAAGTTCAAATAACTCCAGATCGTAATGCGGAGAAAAACATTGAAGCCAAGAAACGAGCCAGAAAGTTGAGAGCAGATTTTTTCTAAAAACGTCAATGTTGCGTGATGGACGATGAGACTTACGTCCTCACCGATTTTTCTCAACTACCTGGTCAGGAGTTTTATGTTTCCTGTGGACGAGGAAATTTTTGCAAAAATTATGTTTTTTACAAGTAGTTATCGAGTAGTTAAAATAATGAAATTGTGCCATTATACATTTTTCGCTATTTGTGCCAAACTAAAAGTGAAAATAACAAACATCTTTAAATCAGGTCAAAAATATTAACATGTTCAAAAAACTAGAGGAGATAAAAAAAACATGGGGGTTTTTATACATTACATCACATAGAATATTATAAACAATCTTTTAAAAATTACAGTGATGAAGGGAAATTCTGAAAAACGTTGTAGAAATTGGGTAATTTTAGCTTAGGTTCTAGTAAAATTTTAAACCTTTTTTTGTAAACTTCTGATTGATATTCATATACTATTTCTTCTTAAATATATGTTAACTTTTGATGCTTTTATATGTTCTCAAAAACCAGATGGTTTATTATTACAAATTAAAACAAACATTTTTCTAAATAATCTCATAATTTTAATGTTTTTAATTTTATGCTACAGTAAAATTAAAAACATTTGTCTTTTTTTAAATCCGTATACTTTTTATAGTTTTCGATAGTTTTTAATACTGTTCCCAAAATTTTCTAAAAATTTTGTTACCAAATCGCATGGCTTACCAACTACAACATGTCCGTGCAGTCTTTAAAAAGTAAATTTAATCAAAACCAGTTTTGACAAATCTTTTAGGTTCCGCAGTGACTACAATTTAAAAATATTTTCAATTATAGAGAGTGTCCCACTATTACGGAACTCTTGTTAACTTTGATATTTTAAATGGAAACACATTTTTGTACATGAGTCTTACTCAAAAAGTGACACCTTTTGAGATATCGATTTTTAAACACTTTTTTAGTCAATATCGGCTTTCAGATATTTACCAGGTTTTTCAGGTTATTATTTCAAATATCAAGCTCAAATTTTATTCATACTTAGAGTAGTAACGTCCTTAACTTTCCAGGATTAAAAAGTTGGCATTTGCTATACAATAAAAAATGTCAACATTTGTGATAAAAATTATAAATAACTTGATAAGATTAATTGGAACACCTGTAAATTTTCCTCTGATCGATGTAGAATTAAATTCTCTACAGCTTTGCTATGGATGTCTGTCTACCAAAATTCAACCGTTAGTCGTAAAATTCGTTTACACGTTTCATCAAAACATTTTTATTGACAACTCGAAATTATAAAATAGTTTATCAAAATTTACAACAAAATTGCTAGACAGATTATTCTAAATAGCCAAAAGGAATATCTGAATAAACTGAAAAAGTCAAATACAAGAAAAAATCTTAGTAAACGTGTCTGTTTTGTCAGATAATGGCGAGTTCCACGGCTAACACTAGATATTTGGTAGACAAACATGTATAACAAAATTGTAGAGAATTTAATCCTACATCAATCCGGCAAAAAATGTTCCATTTGATTTAATTAAGTTATTCATTTTTATTACAAACTTTGACGTTTTTCTCATACCGTGTATAATCGATGTTAACTTTTGAATCATGAACCACTTAAGGTTGTTACCGCCCTAAGTGTGAATAAAATTTAAATTTGATATTTCCAGCAATAACCTAAAAAGTGTGAAATATCTGAAGGCCGATATTGATCGAATTAAATGTTTAAAAATTGATATCTTGGAAAGTATAATTTTTTGAAAAAAACTTGTATACATAAAATGGCTATAGTTTTTCACGTAGATTCAGAATAAAAAATATATGTTTCCATTGAAATGGTCAAAGTGACAGGTGGTCTATGAAAGTGAGTCACCCTGTATAATTAAAAATATTTTTAAATTGTTGTCACTGAAGAATAAAAAATGGTCAGAACCAGTTTTGAAAAAATTTAATTTTTAAAGACAATATCAAAGATCCGTGTTGTACATCGACGTATATGACAGAATTATACATTTTACAAATTCAAATGTAATTAAAATTGTCGCATCCAAAACGACCCTAATTTTGATTATCACATTATTTTCCTTTCTTAAATTGTATTAAATATTATAATTTTGTTTTTGTGTTCTTGGTTCTTATATGTTTGCATTTCCTCTTCTGTTGGTATCCAAATTCTCTTATTTTTAATGTTGCTGTTAACTTGGATGTATTTGATTTCATGTCTCCATTTTGAGTCTAACTTTCATTTTAATCTTTTTTATTATTAATACTTCTCAATTCCATATTTAAACTTAATTTTTTTTACTGCTGTTTATGTTCAAATTTCTTCTTTTCTAATTACTAGGTCTTCATGTTCTTCTTGCTTTGTTTCATTAATATTCATTAGTTTAGTTAAGAATTCCTTAAAACTGTTATGTATATTATACCTTTATGTTTCCTTTTATACTTCTCTATATTTTCTTTCACTTCAAACTTCTTTTCTATGATACCAATTAATTTCTAATTGTTGTCTTCCATTTTGTTCTCCGTATTGAATTTCAAAACTTTCATACTTTCTTTTTCTAAATCCTTTAATATGTTGTCATTTTGCAGAAGTTTTTTATTAATTTTTTGAGTTTTCATCTATTCTTTCGTTCGGTTCTTTTTTCATACACATTAGTATTTTCATTACGATGATAGGTAAATATTTTCTCCTATAAATCTTATTTAAATAATTCATTCTTCTTTGAGAGGGGCTAGCAGTAACTATTAAGTCTTTTTTTCAGGTAACGTTTCATCCAACGAATGTGAACTTCCTCAGGCCTTTAAAACAAAGAAATGGTCATTCATGTTTGTTCGTTTCTACGTATTAGTGTGTGTTTAATTGGAGATATTTATTCACATTTAAACGTTAATTTATTTTGTGATTATTAAAATCTACGTTGTGTTACTTTAAGTGGCGGACCATTTCTTTGTTTTAAGGACCTGAAGAAAAGCACATTCGTTGCACGAATCGTCGCCTAAAAAAACGACTTAGTGGTTGTTGGTGCCTCTCATCAAAGAAGAAAGAATCACGTTACTAATTTTTTTCCTTCTTTGCTTCTTTTCTTTTGTTCTGAATCTCGCTCTTGTTGTCTTGTCTTAGGTTTTCCTTCTAAAATTTTATTCTGTTTTCTTTCTACAACTTGTTGGTTTACGATTTCCTACATTTCCCAAACATGTTGTGTAAAGTGGTAAAATAACTTTAAACTGAAAACCAATCACAGTCAGGCACATAGTTAACTCAGTTGGTAATATATTGTACCTCCAACTTCATATGCAATGCTCTTTAAATCTGTTCACTGACCTGGAAGAAACACCCATTGTAGGGTGCGCAATGTCGCCTCTTCTAGTGTCCTAACTTCTTTCGGAACATTTACATCTTCCATAAGAGGTCCAAGCGGCTTTGATACGTTCCTGGCAAAAATCTTCTGGACGGAAAGAAATACATTTACATCAGACTTCCTAATGTGTAATGTCATCTTTCAATAAATTCTTCTGATAAAAAACAAGATTTACAGAGTACAAGCGTTTTAGATCCTTATGAACATAATTATCTGGTATAGATGTGCCATTTCTGGGCTAATTTTATTAATGGTCGGAGACCAACGGCGTTGATTGTAAGGTAACCACTATCACAATTTATTTTTTATTGTGCTCAGTTGCACTAAAATTTTTAACTGGAGACGACTGACTTTTAGCCACACCCAAAATTTTGTTAAATTTTTTATTCTGTGGCTTCTTAAACAAGTTCATATTCTCAAAGGAATAGAACTCTAAACTGAAGCATCTATTTTAACGAACGGGAAAACACCCAAAAACTATACTCGGACACGTGTTTCAATAGCTAAGCTATCATTATCAGCAAACCGATACTTCGCTGATGATGATACCTTAGCTGTTAAAACACGTGTCCGAGTATAGTTTTTTTGGTGTTTTCCCGTTTGTTAAGTATATATTCTTTCAGATTTTGGTGATTTTTTCAGTTCTTAACAAACAGATAAAAATATACAAAAGTATTAATAAAATCAAATAATTTTTGCTAACGTGATTTTACGAAAAAAATGTTTTTCATTTCAGCAAATGATCAAAAATTGTATTTTTTGCCATTTTGGGAAAATTATGATGTTGCATTAAGTATCTCATCCCCAGACAAGTACTGAAGGTATTTTCTGTGCCACCCAAAACTTCTGAATACATTTTTTTCTGTAAACAATTGTTAGGCGTGCGCGTTCGTTCGCATTTTTTACGGTTTCTGAGGAGTTTTCCATAGCTTTCCAAAACACGCAAGGTTTGTCAGCCGTTTTGGAAAACCGACTAAAATTACGAATTTATGTCTGCAATTTAATACATCTTAAACATTATGACACAAAAACAGTTGCTAAGAAATTAAAAATAGGTCATACTATAATTTAAAAAAATAATTATTATGTGGAATAATTGTTTGATAATTAAGTAAAATAAATACTTAGTAATAAATGCAAATGAAAATGAAAATGTGACTATAATAATTATATTAAGTATCATTAAGTTTTTACTATACGAGGATGTATTGATATCTAGTTAGCCTAGACCAGTTCTTTGCATAAACAAAATATTGCGTTACCATAGCAACGAACAATAACTTATTAGAAGTGTCAGTGTAAAGTTTGACGTCAAAAAGTAAACCAGAGTCACGCAATAAATTAAATGAAAAAGATGTCCACCGAAATTGTGAAAATCGAAAAATTGGAGTATCGAGCCATCATCAAGTACCTGTATTTAAAAGGGTTAAGAGGTAAGCAGATTTACGAAGATATGCTTAATACCCTTGGTGATCAATGTCCTTCGTATGCGACCGTCAAAAATTGGAATGCAAGCTTCAAAAGAGGTAAATTTTCCATTGAAGATGATGACCGATCGGGAAGGCCAGTTTCTGTGTCAGTCCCCGAAAATATCGATGCAGTTCATGACATGATTTTATCAGACCGTCGAATTGGGCTAAAACGGATATCTGAAGCACTGAATATTTCATACGAACGCGTTCATCATATGGTTCACGTCAATTTGGACATGAGAAAATTGCTGCAAAATGGATCCCCAAATGTTTGAATGTTGACCAAAAGCGTGCAAGGGTAGAAGCATCGCGTTCGATCTGTGCTCGATTTAAAACGATGTAGACTTCTTAAACCGAATTGTTACTATGGATGAGACTTGGGTACATTTCTACGATCCAGAAACAAAGCAACAATCGATGGAATGGCGACACTCTGGTTCTCCAAGACCTAAAAGTTTCGTGTCCAAAATCTGCTGGAAAAGTTCTTGCTTCAGTTTTTTGGGATTGCCATGGAGTAATCATGATTGATTTTTGGATAAGGGTAGAACAATAACTGGAGATTACTATTCGACATTACTGACCACTCTACGGGAAAATATTAAAAGAAAAGACGCGGAAAGCTATCCAAAGGTGTTTTGTTTTTGCAGGACAACGCCCTGCACACAAATCTCATGTTGCCATGCAAAAATTTGTGATTTAGGGTTTGAATTACTAGAACACCCCCTTATTCACCCGATTTGGCTCCGTCCGACTATCACCTCTTTCCTCAACTGAAAAAAGTTTAAAAGGTCGTACATTTTCTTCCAACAAGGAGGTAATAGAAGCTGTGGAGGTCTGGTTTGCAGAGCAAGAAGAAACTTTTTTTTGAAAGGTCTAGAGACGTTGCAGGTTGGCTGTAATAAATGTATCCAATTAAGAGGAGAATATGTTGAGTAATAAAATATTTTGACATTGAAATTTTGATTGGTTCTATAGTAGGCTAAGAATTTTTCAATATATCCTCGTAGTATTACAATTCCTTCGTAGTAGTTATTAATCCAACACCGTAAGCTCATAAGGCATTGATGTCCTTGTACACCTCCCGGTATGCAAAATATTATCATCAACACTTGTTTTGAATGTACTTTTGCCTCATAATTTTTTCGGATAGATATTAACATACAAGATAAAGATAATTGTTAATAACAAAATTTTCTAGAAAACTAAACTGAAAACTACTTTAATAAATGACTTTATTTGCTGATAAAGCCAATTAAAATTGCCAAATTTACAAATAAAATGAAAGTATTTTTTCTGTCAAATCTTCTAGAAAAATTTTTCCTATAAACTTCCCAGGTTGTGCGCAACTGGATACAAGCAAATAACTTGGAGCTGTTACCCTGGCCAGCAAAAGCCCAGATTTTAACATTATCGAAAATGTTTGGGCTCGAATACTTGCTGTTATCCGAAGACAACAAGGGCCAAATTTTATACCAGTAAACCGTAATGCACTAATTGCAGCCATTGATACCGCATGGGAAACGATTAATATTTAATTATATTGATACCTTGATAGCATCAATGAGCAGACGCCTCCAAGAATGTATCAATAATAATGGAGGTCACACCCATTATTGATTTCTTATATTTATTTATATAGTAATACCTTTATTTAAAAAAAAGTTTTCATTTAATTTTAAACTATAACTTGGTATCTTAATTATAATTATGTAATAAATTCTTGTCAAAAAACTAAATATATACGTTGACAATAAGAATTGCCTTAGTTTTTATTTTCACTTTTTATATTAACTACAGAAAAAAATGAAACGTCATAAAATATACATTTTGTAAGGACTAAATATTATGAATAGAGAGTTTAATGATTTTTTTTTAATAACTTACAATAATTAGTAGGTTAGATTTATTTAAAAATAAGTAATAATCAGTCAACCCAAATAACCATGTTTAGTTTTTGATTTAATTTAAAAGTTATTGCTTGTAGACGTTTTTAAATCAAAATTATTTCTAATTTTATTTTGTAAACATTTCCTAAACAAAATTTTGATTCGATAATTAATCGAGCTATGGTGTTTAATTAGCGATACCTTCAAATATATTCTTTAAAGAAAAAATTAAGTAAGCAACGTAAATTACCTATTTTCTAAAACGTGCTTAGTGTAATGATTCATTCTACAGTCCTTCTATAAGATAACCCCTGCTGAGACTACCTGCTGTTAGAATTGTAAATGATACCCTTAAGCCCGCTTCACAATGTGCAAACTTTTGTTTACAGAAATTGTGGTGTCCAAGTTTTAAATTTCATGAGTGTAAAAGCTTTTTGTATTTACATGAAAATTTATTTGCCGCCATTGTGGAAAACTAACTCCAAAATTTCTGTGTCTTGTATGTTCTCGAAGAAGTTTTTTATTTTAGAAAATTCTAGTTATTTAATCATTTTTGCATTTTCTCATTTTAGTATAAAATCCATATAACGTTATTTCATGAACAAATTTTGAAGAAAATTAATATACAATAAACATCTTTTGTTGATTTCATTTTACAAAAAAAATATCGTGTTTTATATTTATATAACTTTTGCTAATATGAAAAAATTTTTTTACTTCGGGATTACAATTGAACCGAAAAGTAAATTATTTTCCTTTCATACAATAATCTGTATGTATAAATGAACTCAATATGTTTACATAAATTGACAATTTGGAACTTTCCAATTGGCATAGTCGTTACCAAATAAGAAAGTGAAGAATAATTTAATAAAAGCAAACTAGAAAAAATCAAACATCGTCTAGGGTGCGGTATAGTAAACAATAAATAACAACTTGAGATTGTAATTAAGAGGTCAACGACACCCGCAATTACAAATGATAAGGGTTTGAATTTTATATAACATCGCATGATGGTAAAATCTGTAATGACAAATAAACGCTAATTTTCTCCATAATTAACGACTTAATTTCAATCACGAATTATTAGAATTAACTAAAACTTTTGAAATAGCGGAACTATTAATTGAATTCATTTTTTCTTGTATACAAATTGGAGCGATATTTTTCTTACATCACATAGAAATTTTCAATAATTTTTATTTAATGACAAAATTATTTTGCGTTTTTTCCACGAGTCCGGGAGAAATTGCAATACCTTCTAAGAATGCAATTTGAAAGTGAAGCGCGACATTGAAGAAAGAGAGAGTTTTGACATTGGTAGGGAATTATTATGATAGGTACACAAACAAAGTTCGATTTGAAATTGTGTAAGTGACATGTGCGTCCGATTGTAAATCCATTCAAGATTAGTGACCGTATCAATCAATTTTCTAGGCGATTCCGGAAGAGGCGAGAAAAATTTTGAGTAAGTATGCACTCTACGGTGTTACGTAAAGATGAAGTTTCATACGAAGAAAGCATTTCACTTTCAAATTCTCCCGTAACGTATTTACATAATTTCAATTTTGAATGATGAATCAACAACTTCATACAAGTTAAGTTAAATTCATGGGGGTTAGACTTAGAAAGTGTTTGCCAAAATTATTCATAAAATTACATTGTATAACTTCGTCACCTAATAGAATTTAAGGGTTTTAATTAAAATTTATCAACGCAACAAATTTTTTTTAGAAATTTTTTTTATTATCGGATCCGGTTTTCCACGCGTTAGTAATTTATATACAAAAATACTTAGCAGTTGCAATTCTATATGTCGTTGTACTCGTTTAACATCGTATTAATCGCGCGTATAATAATTGAATTGCTATATATAAAACGGCAATTACTTTTTTTTATAACGATAAAAAGTGAAAGTACGTAGCATTTTCAACAATAGTGCGACAAATGTACACATTAAAAACCCATAAGTCACCAAAGTTTTCTTCTTCGCTCTCTCGTTCTTAACCTTCAGCAACTTCTTTGGCAAATAAATCACTAGTCCTTGATTTAAAATCTGAGAAAGTTTTTTGGTTTATTTAGCAATGCGAAAATTGCATGAAAAATTCGATCAGAATTTTTAAGTGACAAATTGCAACCTCACGTATTATTTTGAAACGCCGCTTAATATGTATTGATAATTATTCATTACGAGTGCACTATTTCTTGAGGTTTTATTGCATTTTCGCTTGACACAAATTTTGCTTGATCTTATTTTACGTTCATTTACTTTAGATTAAGTAAAAACAATTCAAGAAAAATTTAGAAACATATTAAATGTTCCTGATAATTTAAGTAAATTTCATTCGCATTTCGAAACTAGTACGATATGTTTATAATAACTTAATAATAGCTAAGTAATAAAGATTAAACATGCATTTACCGATGCATGTTTATAAAAAAAACGTTAATTCATTTCCTTGCATGTAATTTGCAAATAAATAAATTTGAATGCGTCCTTATTCGGTTTTTGCTTACATAATTACAATCTCCGTGTTTGGGTTACACCAAAATTTGATGCACTATATTCTGTGTAAATGAAAATAAATTAAAATTTCATAATTACCTAATTAGTCGTTAGTGCGAAGGGTCTTAATTTTGTTATCGTAGGAAAATATTTAAAACTAAACAAGAGCAAAAGCATACGGCCTCAAAGCGAACTACCCGATTTTTTCGTTTACCCCCCAAAACATTAATCTTTCAAATTTTCTAAAGAAACTTCAGTTAGTGTAACTTCACGCAGATTAAAATATGTTACATGTACATGTCATCACTTCCGGTTTTGGCTAGCAGTAACTTCCTTGTCTTAAATTGACCACTCCGCATATTACCAAATTTTTAAATTCCTCGTCAAATATTAGTATCAACTTGTTTTCAATGTATCGAATGTTATCCCGTTTTAAAAATATTTGACTCTTTTTGGAAAATTTGTAATTTCTAGGACATCAAATATTTTTACAAAAAAAAAAGAAATAGAGATTGTATTTCCGTAAATATTTCTCATCGTTAAATTCGTTAGATAAACGCAAGGTGTGCGAAGTAAAAGCGTTTTGAATTTTGGTGAAAAATTCTTAAATGTGTTTGCCATATTCAAGAAAATATGCTGAAAATATTTTTTCAGATTTTTATTTAATTTTTTGTACTTTTATCAATTTTTTCGAATAGATTAACATATAAGATAAAGATAATTGTTAAGAACAAAATTTTGTAGACAACTAAACTGCAAACTACTTTAATAAAGGACTTTATTTTCCTTTAAAGCCAATGAAAATTGCCAAAAAAATTGGCGTTTTCCTACCAATTTATAAATAAAAATGTATCGAATATAATCCCGTTTTAAAAATATTTGACTCTTTTTGGAAAATTTGTAATTTCTAGGACATCAAATATTTTTACAAAAAAAAGGAAATAGAGATTGTATTTCCGTGAATATACAGGGTGAGCCATTAGTGCTTGCACAAGCGACATCTCTGAGAATATCGTATTCGGAAAAAACCATCTTAATAAAAGTTGTACATATCAACGAGCATCGCATTTTAAAATTGCTAAGTTTTGTGTAACCAAGTATTTAAATTGAACTCCCTAAATTTATTGATAACTTGATTTTTTCAAATAGCACCACTTAATTTTTTATGTGCCGTTGAACGTATAATTTCATAAGCTTTCTAAGGATAAGGTTGTAGGTATGTAATTCGTACGCAAAAATCTGTAAGAGTTGGTATCTAGAAAGCTTATGAAATTCTACGTTCAATAGCACATAATAAATTACGTGGTGCCAGTTGCAGAAATTTAATTATTTAGGGAGTTAACACATGTAATGCACATTAAAGCTGCAAAATCACATTGTTTAAGTTCCAGAATAACTGAGTTTTCCAATTTTTTCCAAACGTCATTTTTTCCGAAAAATTAATGTAAGATACATTAAGTCACGTTAGAATTGCCCAAGGAATTTAAATTTGCAATAAAAATGGATAATTCCATTTATGGTATGTCGCGCTTTTATGAAACACCCTGTATAAAAGAAAATAATTAAAAAATGTTCAGCTTGTTGATCTGAACAACTTTCATTAAAAAAGTTTTTTTAACCCAATATTTTCCGATATATCGCAGGTGCATGCACAAATGGCCAGCCTGTATATTAAGATTGAATTTGTCCATATTTCTTAATATAAGGTTTTTAAAGGTTAACGTATCATTTGATGAAAACTACAACTTTTTAAGTTCTTTCGAATATTTCTGATAGAAAATAACAGTGTTCATCATGGTAAGAATATTTTTATTAACATTTATTTTTATTGATTCAAAAGCGTTCTCTTTTCTTGAACGTTTGCAAATTTGTACATTTTGTGTGCGGGTGTGTGTGTTTTATAATTTAGTTACAAAAGTACAGCTATGAGACTCTAAGAAGCAGTTAACAATTCTGCTTTAAAATCGGTTTTGACAAGTTTGACCTCCCCCAATTAGGGGCATCATACTTTTTAAAGTAGGTCAAATAACTTTTTTTTTTCAAGAACAAAAAAATAATATTAAAAAAAAGAAGACAAAGAAACTAATACATATCGGCATTACCACTTCGTATTTGTTTTTAGATTCTGATTCTAATCAACATTCAATGTAACCCTTGATGTAACGCGATTTATCTCCGAGGTGACGATCACAGTTCAGTTATTTCTTATGTTAGCGTTAAATGTCGTGTAGCGAACTTCATTTAATTTAATTTGCATCAAAGCAAGTTTGTCGACAGATGTGTTGACAGTTACATAAGTTAACTGCCTGGTACCTATACTAATTAAATTACACTCGAGTTCTCTCACTCTTGATGACTCCCAATAGGAGGAAACAGCTGTCAAGTGATTCACAGTGTCTGTTTGGTATTGTACAACTTCTTGCGAATTTACAGCAGACTATTCGAGGTAGTTATTTTTGCCAACACTATAACATTCGAAGAATTGACTTATGTAACTGCTGTAACATCTGTCGACAAAGTTGCTTTAATGCACGTGTTACAAAAGCACGAGGCACTACCAAATGTCGCAACAATTATTTGTCGTTTAATTTAGTTTAATCCAATTAATATACACAAAATTTTCTCAATATCTACAAAAAATTAAGGAATGAATAAAATTTGGCATTTAGATAGTTAAACTGTAGTACTATTAATGAAGCATGTGTGGTTGCACACATGTATATTTACCTGAGTTTTAATTTTTTTTTTTTCCTTTTTAATATGTATAACTGTGAAAATTAAACATGCAAAAACAATTGTAGCTACCTAAGATCTTAAGCTACAATTTTTGTTTAAAAATTTTTTTTAATATCTTCATTTGGCAGAGGTAAAGCGCATTTTTTAATATATTGTGCAGGTGCAATGAAGGTGTTTTTGCACAAACATTATTTTAAAAAAAGTAAAGAAAAGTTTGTTTAAATAAAAGTTATAACTAAAGTCTAATGTTAAAACTTTCATATAAAATGTTTTTAGTGTTTTAATAGTTTTTATAGTTAGAGCCTATTTAAAGACTAAACTACACTTGTACGTGACGTACAAACTAACATTATATTGATAAATTGTTTTAAAAATCGACATGGAACCAATGTTTTAAAGCTTAAGTGCTGCAATGTTTGTTTGATTTTTTTTAAATATAGTTTCTGCATACAGACAAATGAGGGCTTTTTTATTGATTAAATCAATGCTTTTAAATTATAAATGACAATGTAATTGGCGTTAGAATAATTAACAGAAAATGTAAGTATGCGATAATGATGTTTTTAGGTTATTGTACCTTTATGTTTCAAGAAAAAAATGTTATTTAAATGTTAAATAATTTATCAATTTCTTATAATAATACTGTGGTGCAATTGTACAAACTTTGAAAAAAATATGATCAACCAGAATTTTCTGAATTTATTATAATATGATTTTTGTTTTGGAAACATGCAAAAAATAGATTAACTGCAGGTATGTAATTCTTTTATTTATTTAGATGATTAACATACCTTTAACATCATTTTATCATCAGTATACTATGAATGTCATACACAACGGCGCAATTGCTCTCGGCATTTTCGCAGCATCCACATCTGCTTTTTAGCTCATCTATGTAATATCTATTATAAATACGGTAAGATTGGTTACGTTCTCACTACATGCAACCGCTACTGGAAATATTCATTTGTGTTCGTAAATTTTCAAGAGTTCATATTAATCCTGAAAAAACCTTTAAAACTAAACGAGAGCAAAAATTTGCTGAGCTCGTCGTGCCCTAAACCCGTGCGTGCGCCAAAATGTTTCTTATAAAACTCATATACACTCTTTTGAGAATCGACTGTATTTTGTTACAAATTGAAATATCAAAATTTTCAAACAAAAAGTTGTAGGTAAGTAGTAAGATCTTAAACTACAACTTTTGTTTGAAACTTTATTTTATATTGTTTTTATTTAAAAAAATAAATTTAAACAATTAAAAATTGTAAAAATTTGCAATCACAGGTCATATCACTTAAAGAAAGTTTTTTTAATCTGATAGAATACGCTTTTAACTCCCTAATTTCAGAATTTCATCGATTTCTTTATTTGACTCAAATGTGTACATTAATTGAGCTAGTTAGGGTTCATTGCTTTCTAACAGATTATGGCTCTGGCAAGTTATAATAAACTAATTAAAGAAATTGTGAAATATACGCAGTGTCAAAATTGCACAAATTTTTCTGCTTGTGCAGCTGTTGCATATTACAATCTACATAAACAAATAAATGAAATTGCGTCAAATTAAATGCGCATCGAATTACTCATTCTCTCAAATCATGATCGTGGATACTTCAAATGGAAGCGTTATTATTAAAAAGAGATGAATATATGTACGTAAGTGGGAATCTAAAAAGATCCGCAAAGAGCCAGAAAATTAGGAGACGGAAGGAATCACCAAATGCAAAGAGCCATCGTAAAAAGCTGCCCTTTTGAAACAACTTATGCTAAAAAAGCTAGATGTGCAAGGCGACATGATCGAGCTTAACAACACATTTTTTTAAGTCGTGAATAAGCTGAAGGAATGGAGGTAAAAATCGACATGCCAACAAGTTTCAAAAATTTTCGATGCGCAATTGAATCGGGGGATTCGCTTCCTGATGAAAAAAGTGTGAAGATAAAAATTGTCAAAGAACGTGAAGCTAGAACGGACAAAACATCAAATCAACATAAAAAAACAACCAAACAAGAATGAAGAGACGAAAGAAAATAGTTTTACATTCAAGTACAAATTTCAAAAGTGCCATAAGGTAGGGCACTGCATTCTTCGCAAGAACACTTCTCGAGAGGGTTTAATAATTATAACTAAATTAACAAAACTTGTCTTTATTAAATTATTAGTAGATAGCGGGTGCAAAGTATTTTACATTACTTAATGCATCGTCTGCTTTTCTTCAAATTCCGTTAGATTGTGCTAATTCTTTATTATGCACCATTTGTACTCCATTTGGTCGATATCGTTTTGCGTCTTCCTTCATGGATTGAATTCGTCTTCAGAAAATTTTCAAACATTTATGTATGATACTTAGACTGGGTGCCCATCGACATAAAGCATCATTTATAAATAACCAGCTGTAAGTTTTTGAGTGGCCTAATTACTTGTAGTTCGACAATATTTTTCTATCGTTTTTCTCAAAACTGTTTCTTCATAATATCGTCTGGAAGACGCATTCAATTTTCACGAGTCGGACTGAAAAATCGGAAAATATTTGTTGTCGACAATTCGATGTTTGAATTTCGCATTTTTTATTTACCAATATTGAAAAAATCAGGTGGTTATCAATACATTTTTTTAAACTTAAAATTTTAACATGTTTGAGTTGGTGCTCACCCTCAACGACCCAAAATTTTTGTCGGACAAATTTTTTTTCGCGCGTTTCACTAATTTTTCTTGCAATTACTTTCTTTAAAGGTGGGTTATCAACAACAAAGGGAAGACGAGATTATGAGGAAACGCCCCAGATTCGAGAAAAACGATAGAACCATCTTGTCGGACTACACGTAATTAAGCCACTCAAAAACTTACAGCTGGTTATTTATAAATGATATTTTGTGTGGGTGGGCACCCATACTAACTCTTAGTGATCTGGAAGACAAAATTACTTACTTTGATAATGTTCTGGTTGTTGAGGGAACGTAATAAACACTTAGAAAATGTACTTTTTAAAATTGCCAATTCTAGTTTAACTTTAAATTTAAAGAAATCAAAATTTGGAGTTAGTGAAGAAATTTAAAGAAGATTTCTTGGCATATTACTAGTAATAAAGAAATTTTAGCTGATGAAAAGAAAATTAACGCTATTTTAAACATCAAACCACAAAAAATTTTTTTGGGAATGATTGATTATTTGTCAAAATTTATACTTATCAAAGGAAACAACAATTTTTCGGAAATTATTATCTAATAATACACACTGGCAATGGTCTGATAATGAGCAAAAAACTTTTGATAATCTTAAAAATAGTAACTTTACCGCCTATCTTAAGTTATTTCGACCCAGAAAAAGAAATTGTGTTATATGTAAATTCCAGTCTTTTTGGTTTTGAAGCAACATGATCATCTAATAGAATATGCATATATTTCTTTAACTCCAACTTTATAACAGCTAGTATGCCAAATCCAATATAAAAGAACCATTACAACCACATAAAATTTCATATTTCCTTGGTCAAAAATTGGAATGAATTTTAAAAATGTAGGTGTTCTAAATTTTCGACTGCGGTAAATTTATCAAAACGAATCCCAATTGACCGAATGCAGTTTATCGATCAAACAATTTATTGATTAAATATTTAGACGAATAGTAAATTTATAAAAATAATAAACGAAACTCTATTGTAAATGCGTCACATTGTAATATAAACGTAGTGGTTACTTATTAAAATGATTTTAAATTAAGCCATTAACTGTTGGCATTTTTCTTAGTTTATACTATTCATACGTGTCAATGTTTACACGAGATGTCGTAAGACACACATTTTACTTAAGCCATTATGTTACATTAAAGTGTACACTTTAATATGAGCAAGTGATTTTAATTCATTTGGATTCAAAACTATATTGTATTTTTACCTTAAAATTCTATATTTGTGTTATCACAGATGTGACTATTATATCAGATTGAGTATTATACTATACACCTTCTTAAGATGAGAATAAAAAAATTAGGTTGTCAAAAACTAAACTGAAATTCTGAAGTTAGGTACGTATTCTATCAGATTAAAAACTTTCTCCAAGTGATATGACCTGGGAATTAAAAAATTCAAATTTTCACAATTTACAATTGTTTAAATTTAAACTTCTTTAAATAAAAAATATGAAAAAAGTTTCAAACAAATGGTATAGTTTAAGATCTTATCTACAACTTTTGTTTAAAAATTTTTTTAATATCTCAGTTTGTAACAAAATATAGCCGATTTTCAGAAAAGTATTGTTTGACTACTGCGCATGCGCAATTCCTTACAGTTCTGATATTTCAATCATTCACCTTTTGATTAATAATATCAAATAGAAATATAGTACAGATAATTACTAAATCAACACTATTTATTA
This sequence comes from Abscondita cerata, assembly GCA_030710515.1. Lineage (NCBI taxonomy): Eukaryota > Metazoa > Arthropoda > Insecta > Coleoptera > Lampyridae > Abscondita > Abscondita cerata. The sequence continues at coordinate 92,236 of JALBCR010000493.1, read as the reverse complement.
TAGAAAGCCTAAATTTTTAGTGAATAACATTATTATAAAGATTTAAAGTATTTTTCATAGCTAAAATTAACTTTGAAATTATTCTTTGTACGTTTATGTTATTTCTGCAAATTTTTGCTCATAATTATTTTAATAATTCATAAAATGACTATTTCTTTTGCAAACTTTTTTCTAATACTTGCTTTTCCATCTTATTAAAATCAAACCGGACTCGTTTACAATGGTCCCCCACCTTTCAATTTAAATTTTTTAACCTTCGTTGAAACGAAAATTTTTAAGTTTAAAATACGTATAAATTCAATAATATTGGCATGTCTCTATAAAAATTCAAGGAAGAATAGTTCAAAGTCTATATTTATGAATGATTATTTTGTTTTACAAATCTTCATTATCAGATTTAAATCAGGAATTATTTTTATGCACAGGTGCAAAAACGAGTCTTATTTTAATAAAATGTAAATATTTTTTTTCAGGCTAAATGTGAACTCTTGAAAATTCACGAACACATAATTAAATATTTCTAGTAGCGGTTACATATAGTGAGAACGTAACCAATGTTATTTGAATTTATAATAAGCAATGAAAGGTGAGGTAAGAATGCGGAGAGCAGACGCGCCGCTGTGTATGACATATACAGTGCAAACGTTTAGTCTGGAATAATTAATATGTATAAGTTCCACATCGTTTACAACAAAAACCATCGGACAGGACAATTTTGTTTTTTTAAAGGGTATGTTTCCTGAAATTCAAATTAATTTTTTATTCCCTCTAGTTTTTGCAATAACCTACACTACCTATATTTTTTGCAGTTTTAGATGGATTTAAGGATTCTGAGTTTAGGCATGTGTCACTTTTGAAATAGGCGTTCACAATTCCTAAAATTTTAATTTTAAACTAAAACAAAAACTAGAGATATTTTTGAAACAAGTGATAAAAATCTTCTCTAAGTCATTTTGTCAGTTGTTAACGATCATTTATTTCAAATAACGAAGCATTTTCTTCAAGGTGAAGGTAAAACAACTGATCGTTGCGAACTGATAAAATTCCTTGTTTCAAAAAACTTGTAAAAAATCTCTAGATTTTGTTTGCTTTAAAAATTAATATCTCGGAAACGGTCAATGTTAAAAATGATACATTTTTTAACTCTGAATGCTTACATCTACCCAAAAAATGCAAAAAAATTAGGTAGTACTATTTAAAAAAAGTATCGATGACTTGATTGCAAAAAGTAGAAGAGTTGTGCACGAGCCGTATGACGGTGAGGGCGTAACCACAGGATTACGTAATTGTTTTATAACTTTTTTCTATCATCATTTCTTAAAGAGTTTCGTTAAAATAATGTCCGTCCAAAGGACCCTTACTGCACCTGTATAATTAGATCTATTAAACAATATTTACCCTTGTTAACAAATAAAGATATTAAAAAATTTTTAAATAAAAGTTGAAGCTTAAGATCTTAGGACAACTTTTGTTGGAATTTTTTTTTTAAAATTTATATTAAAAATATAAAAACCGAGGTAAATACAAAAACATAGGTCCCTTTGCGTGAAGAAAGTTTGATTCATTAATAGTATGTACCTACTATATTATCTAAATTCCAAATTTCATTTATTTTTTCTCGATTTTTAAAACATTTTGTGTATTGGATATAAGTTACTAATTTTTAATAAGTATTGATAATTGGCATAAAATTGAGTTAGATTGTTTATTTTATTTAATTAATAACCAATACTATAAATAATGGATCCTCTCTTCATGCAAACCATTGAATGCATTAGTTTATAAAAAAATACATATAATTCTCAAAATAAAAAAATAATCTTATAAAATAAATAATAAAATCCTTAGACTTCATACATTTCTAAAGACAATGCTAAATGCATGTAATTAATTATTATTCAAAAGTCCTTATAACGCTTGATATCAAAATGATAAATTAGAACTCTGAATAACTCACATGACTATTACAATTGCGAAAATTGACAATCATAAGCATTTACAAAAACGGATTAATTTATGTTAGTCATGAATCCAATACTAATTTATTTAAATAATTTAACAAGTAGTGTTACTGATTCAAAGTCATCTGTAGACTAAAAAGTGTGTTAATCACAAAAATCAATTGAATAAAGTAAACACTATAATAAAATTTCAACGGCGTGTAGGTCTACCTACATACAAAGACTATCAAAAGTTTTAGACATGTTCACTCTTAGAGGAACAGAGTTAACATATCAATTACTTTTTATGCATTAATGTACAATCACCCAACACATTAATTTAAAATTTACAGAAAAATTGCGTTTATTTCGATAAATTTACCATTCGTTCAATTTTCAATCGATAAATTGCTTTAACAAAGTATTAATAAAGGCGATTAACAATCAAGATATTTTAACGCGTGAGCGAAGCGAGCTCGTTAATGTTTCAGATTGTTAATCGCCGTTTAATTCAGAATAGTTACACAACTTTCCGTCGACCGTACTTTGTAATTTCAATAAAATTATAATTTAATAATTTTAAAGAAGATATACTATTGTGATCGCACCTTTAAAAAGTACCGTTTTGCAAAATTATATAACATAACCTAACTTAATTGTTTTTACTTTTTTGTGAGCTTTGCCTTTAATCATTCTTTACCTTTTCGTCTTTTGTATGGCTATTTGCCGACTGTATTTTAATTAAAGTCACTAAGTTGATGGAGAATTGAGATACTCAATTCCAATTGTTGCATAAAAATACAATAGTTTTCATCACAGCGAAACAAGGTGTATTGAATTTTTTTGTGAGGACGGATTGGTGCTTAACCAAAATAGTGATGCACCTATAAAGAACACACCAGAAGTAGTTGACAATGTTTGATAAATCATGCACGAAACAAACCTAAGTTCATCTCTATGTTGCCTGTAAACAAGTTGAACTTTTGATAATAACTTGTCACATCATACCGAACAAAGATATTCATTTATATTTGTGTGACAAATTGAAGATTTATTACAACTGTAAATTAATGTCGATTTGTTATTATTAAAATTTGCTTTGCTACAAATTCTGGCAGAGTTTTATTTATATTTTCATATTGTAGTTGATTGACAGATAAAATGGCAACTTGAATGTATGCTTAGTAGCCTATACTAAAATCGTTCATTAATATGAGTCATTAACGATCAATTTTGTTTACATTAATGTAAGTCATAAATGCACGGTTGGCGGAAAAGGATTATTAACTAAATGTTTAAAAAGAAACAAATTTTATTCAAGCAATACTAAATTATAGCATTACACCAAAGCAAGATCTTCCTTCGCCAAGTGAATTAAACAACACCAATTGCAAATTGTTCACTAAATCTAAAGTATTCAGCGACAAAAGTAAAAGAGACTTTACAATGTAGACAAAACAATCAAAAATGTTACTACGACAGAAATGCTAAAGTGTTATCCAAACTGCCCAAAAAACAACCAGTTTTAGTGCAAAGTGGAATTAGAAAATGGAATGAAGGACAAAAGCAAAGAGCAAACCTCTTCGACTTCACATATTTGCTTTGTATGTCTTTTTACGTTTACATTTTTTAGCTTAAGTATGAACTGTTAAACAGGAAAGCATTTTAAATAAACTTATTAATATTTTACCTTTATTTGTTAAGGAGGGGCGTGTCTTGTAAATTGTATCTAAGAACTAAACTAAACGTCAACATTATAAAATTACAACAACGAAAGTAACCTTAAGCACAAGCTCTTTCAATGTCCAATAAAAATAAGTCTGTCAAAATTCGACAACGTCTTAGCGAATAAACGCAACAAAAATTATGAATCACCTGAGTTACAATCAACGTATTAGTGTTCAGAGTAGTGTGGGAAAAATACTTATGGCGGACAAAAGCTAAACAAATAGTATGGCTAACATTTTGTAAAGCATTCAAATCTGTGAGACCAAAACTGGTAACAAGGTAAAGGATCTTCAGGGTGACAACGAAGGTAAATATGTAAGTAATCAATAGACACCTCCATGAGAGAATGTAGAATAGAAAGGCGACTTTCCGTCAGGCGCACTTCTCAGCAGAATGGGTTATCTGAACCGTAAGAATCGCACATTACTGAAAATAGCAAGTTGTCTTATGATTCTGGGCAACCTATCATTAAGTTTTTGGGCGAAAGCAAAACTCACTGCCTAATAAGGGAAAGTTTCAACCTAGATCAAAAAAAGGAGTACTTGTGGGATACGTCAAGGTCTTTAAAGCATACCGAGTATAGATTCCATCTGAAAGAAATGATAAGACCTGTAGCAAAGTTATGTTTACGAACGATTTTGTGGAAAGTAGATCTTTTGAAGAATTTGGTCTTGAAAAAACTAGTGATCCTGTAACATACTTAAAAATTACACCAAATAACAATTTATCGGAGACCACTGACACGCCCAGTTTGGTAACTCGTGTCAACCGGACAGCGGGTCGTGAAGAAATTAAATTGTCACAACAGGATTTTCAGATTGCACAAGAAAGCAGTATAACACAGTGTCTTCACCCGTCACGGAACCTGAGACCTCAAAAGAAGCTATCAATGCAAAGAAAACTTGGGACAAAAGACAAATGTAATGTGTAGCTGAATGGTTTTGCGAAACAAGTTAAATCAAAATGAATATATAGAAAAGAGAAAAACACGTCTTGTAGTCCAAGAGTTCTTTCAGAAGCCAGGAGTAGTCTACTTTGGTGGGACGTTTCTCCAGTTGCTAGACTGAGTTCCATTAAAACAGTGGTAACCGCATCTGTTGGACGCGGAATGCTACTAAGACAATACGCTGCTGGTTGAGCATTTCTAAACGGGATCTTGAAAAAAAAGAGCTACATGGAGACACCAAAATACCTTCTGAAAGAACTCCCCGAAAAGGTTCAAGATCAAACCCTAAAATCCGAAGTTAAAAGATGGTTCAAAAAGTTTGTCTGTTAAAGAAGTCACTGTATAGACTCCGATGTAGTGTAAGAATTATAAAATTTAAATAAACGTAGAACTTTATCACTTATAATTGCACAAATGGTTTGTATTTTGTCGAGTAAATTCGGGTTGTATAATGAAAATTCTACACCTATAATTTTGAACCAATTAAAATACGTTATTTTGACAGATCACTATGGCAACGGAGTTATTTTAGTGAAAATTTTTTCTCGTAGGGTATCCAACAGCGAATTATACTGGAAATTTTTGACGTTTACAATAACAGATCATTTTTGAAAAACTGGTTTTATTTGTTCACATAATATTTAGTTCTTATACATTTTAATTACAAAGCTAAGATGTTTTCTATATTCTTCGGACACCTCCTCCCTTCTTAATGGCGAAAATGCAGGACTTTGAATGTTATCAATTATGTGTCTATGTCTAATAAAATATATATAATATTAAACACTAATTTATTCACCTTTTGAACCACAATTCGGTGTGGAATTTTCTTACCGAATACCACGCGAGGTCAAATTATTTCCGCAATTTTTTCTTGCTCATGAGTCGCAGACGAGGGAAATTTTCAAAATATTTATGAGCTCGAAAAAATTTCCGGAAATAATTTGACGTCTAGTGGTATTACTAGTGAAAATCTGTTGTCTAGCCATTTGACGAGAAAAACTCTCAATTATTAAAAACGTGACACCGAATGGCAAAAGTCAAGGTCAAAAATTTTCTCAAATATGCCATTCGTTAGATCATATTTAGATTGACAACATTTCGAATCAAATTGTTAAAAAAAACAGATTAGAATTAAACAACACAAATTTACTAACTAAAAGAAAAACCACGAGAGTAATTCGGCAGGACAATTTAATAGAAAAGAAAACTAGACAATGTCAGGTTGTAGAATTCGAGTCTACAATCGGTAAATTTTTCGCAGCAAAATCTAAACTCAAATGATATTCATCAAGACTATTTCACGAAAATACGTTTATGACTTTCAAGGTTATTGTGTGACAATGGTGACTGCGGCAATTGTTATTTTGTCGCTCAAAAGGTGTAGCAAGAGTTTTGATTAGAGGTTATGAAAGACAGAATTTTATCAGAGTTTTGAAATTACGACAGTAGTGGTTTCCGAGAACGTTATATTAAAATATAATAATATCATGAATGAGGCACATCCGGTTATACAAGGAGTGGGGTCCATCTTACTTATTTTAAATGTAAACTAGTATTTTTCATTTCATTTTAAAGTTCTGCTATATATTTTAGATGAAATTTTTGTACCATATGCCAGTGACTATATATCCTAGACTTTCAACCGCTTTAATTGGGGACCAATACCGATAGATGTCGTGTGCATGTTTACGGAATCTTTGTTATATATTTCAATAATTAAACACACTAATAAACAAATTAAAATGAGTTTTTTAATAAATTTCAATATTAATTAAATTCTTTATAATTACGCCACTGTAAGTGGCGATGCGAGTGGCGATGCGACTCCTATTGATCCCACGACATCTATCGGTATTGGTCCCTAATTAAAGCGGTTGAAAGTCTAGGATATATAGTCACTGCATATGTTATACCTAAAATAAGCCATTTTTAAATATTTTTCTATTTTTTAAAATTCTTCTGTATTTTATGATGATTTTTAATGTATTTTGTACGCAATTTTTTTGGTATTAGCATTCCCTATATCTAAATGGAACCATTTTAGGAATATTTAGTATTTGTGTAATTATTGTTTTACTGCAATTAATTAAATTAAGTAGGGCGTTTCCCTGCAATAACTTGTTTATTTACATACGTATTGGTTTTGATTAAAAACTTAAGCCTTCTCATAGGAGGGGCAAATCAAACACACACTTTACGGTGTAATTCTGACAACGTTTCGTGCTGCGAGAAAAGCACTTCCTCAGGCTAATTTTACAGGTTCGTGTGTCTAAGCGAGATCAGATTCGCCGGTTTTTATTTTATTTATATTTCTGGTAACATACCATGCCGTTATAAAACTTATTAACTACACATATATAATTATAATTTTTTTTTGTTAATTAAAAAACTAATTCTTATTACCACCGTTAAAAATATTACATGAATAACTTGTACGTATAACGTCGTCTTTTAAAATTTGGCAATAGGTTTGTAAATAAACAAGCTACGACATGACAACCAACCAGCCTACTTAATTTAATTTATTGCAATAAAACAATAATCGTTTGTATCACTTAAAACAAAATATAATAAAAAGTTAAAGACGCGTCATTGTATTTTGATCAATTTTTGACGTTAACTTCATGTTTTAAGCTTAACTATTGATATCAAAAATGTTTTATATTTTAGGTTATTGACATTTCAACAACATTCATCGTATTCACAGACATTTTGGTGATTAGAAAAGCTTTTTTAGAATTGTATACGAGTTCGTAAAAAAAAGTTTTTGTTACCAAATAACATATTTTGGTCAAAATTGAAATTCCAGTATTTCTATATCTGTGGATGTATATGAAAAAATGTAAAGAAAATATTTGGATATTATATGTAACACAAACAAGAATAATCTACACCAGAAATGTCGAATATACCAGATCATACGTGTACTTTGTGGTAAACACGTCCCGGCAATTTTAGCTAAAAAAAAAAAAAGAAAAAGTCCCTAATTTAACCCACACTCTAAACTATTTTCGTCCTAATCGAGTCTTAATCGAGAACGGATGCAAATAAAAAGTGGACGGACTATATTTATTCAGTTTGTGAAATTTAATAATAAGTTTGTAATTTGACATTGCATAATTCTGTTTAAAAGATTGAATTTAGTTGTTGATTATTGTCTATTATTATTACTAACACTGAAATTACATGAAAGTAAAAAATATATTATTTACAATATCATAACAGAATCAAATTATTTATAAAACTTAAAATTATATCCATTAAACAATTTTTTTTTTAATTTACCTATTTCGACTAAAAGATTTAAAACAGTCATCGTCAAAATTGCAGCTAAAAATGAATTAAAACATGTTTAAAGCTTTATATAAATTTGACAGTTACTGACAATAAAAAAAAGACGTAGATACTGATTAAGTTTGTAAACGAAAAATATTTTTTAAGTAATGGTTATAAAAAAATTAATTTTTCTAATACGCTCAAATAAGCTCCACAACAATTACAAATCTTAAACTTATGGTGTTTTACGCGCTCAACGTACCACTATCTACATAGTTTTGATTGAGTTTATAACATTGTTGCCGTTTGTAATATTCCTCAAAATATGTAAAATAATAAAATAATATTTTAATTTTAACAAATTTAAATTCAAATATGCTCCGGTATCTTGAAATTTAATTTTAATAAATTATTTTACAAAAATTAAGCCATATATTTTAAACAGTGCCACCATATTACAAGAAAATTGATCTCTGATGCTAATATAAAGTGACTAGACTATATTTAATAATACATTTTTTTCTGTTGTTTATAACTGTGTGGTTAATGTTTATGTTTATTGACATCTAAAAATTTTTATTATTTTTTGGTAAATTAAGTTTAACTAATAATCCTTCAAAAAATTTAAATTTCTTTATTTTGCTTTATAATTTATTCACCTAACATTTTCATTTTCTTTATGCTTTCTAGTTATGTCCATTAAGTTAAATAATAAAGAGACATTTTTTCATTCTTCTTGTGTAATATACAAAATTAAAGTATGTGATAAAAGCGTTAATGTTTAATTGCAAAAAGCAAAGTATGTAATATGTGCATAAATTATAATAATTGTTTTTAAGTACCTAATGGTTAATTATAGATTAAAATTTATAAAAGTAGTTTTTATGTTAATAAACAAAGAAATTTTACAATAGTGGAAGATCTTTAATATAGAATTTTGATGTACTTTATTATTACAGACTAAGTAGTATTTGAAGTACTTTTATCTAATTTAAAAGATATATGATTTTAAAAATCCGGCAATATTATTTTAAATTAGAAAACAAACAGTAAACCAAATAATGAGCATTATCATTTCAATCACAATTACCTTTGTTTTGAAAAATCACATCTTTCATACAATATTTTACAATCATTCATGCAATAACCGCAAATAATATCATATTATTAGAAATTAAATAATATTATATTTATAAGGGTAAAAAAAAAAAACATTTTTATTGGTTCATCTATTAATAATATTTTTGATATCAAACCATCCCATCTAAATTATTTATAATTTTTTTTTAAACACTATTAGAAGACATAAAATATGAAGAAATAATGATGTCAACATTTTTAATTGCTGCGTTGCCACGTCTTTTATGTATAATGATAATGGAGTCATTTCACGACAAGTATTTGGATGATTGTATTGATAATTGCAGAACTATCTAACTTTATTTAGTACAGTGAGCATACTTAAGCATACGAGTAGAATACGTTTTTCATATTGCAGGGTGATTCATTAAGTGATGGCGATCGCACGTCCTACAACATTAGGAAAAAATTCTTATGATAAACTCAAACATAAAAAGTGTTATAAAATATTTTTAAGTTCGTAGTTTTCCTATAGATGGCGCAATCTATAATTTACAATATAATTCAGTTTTAACAAAATATATACAAATTAAAGTTAGTAAAAAATGTCAGCATTATAAACTACTGTTTCTACTTTAAAACTTTTGTTTAAGTCATTTTTTTGTATTATCTATTGTTAAGTGGTGGGGGAATGTTACTTTTGTTCAGAGTGTGAACCGATTTTTATAAACTTAGGTTCCACTGAGCATTAAAGACTTAGGTCCATTTCAGAAGCAGATAAAAACATCACATATAATGTTTTTATTGAAACCTTGAGAGCGTTATATGAGCAGTACGCCTATCTCTATTTGTTATTTTCTGGGAAATGTCAATCAATACTATAACTGGAACAAGTTTACAACAAACACATAATATTACTGATTTACTTGAAAACCGCACTATATCTCTTATTGTTCTAAAGTAATATTGCCTTTTTTTAAATTTTGAAAAGTTTCTCACCCTTTAATTTTAAGAAACTATAACTTGGTATCTTGAACAAAATTATAATTATGTAACCTCAAATATTTTATTAAATTTAAAATAATTATATTTACGATGATTTTTCATTAAGTAAATTGCTTTGTTAGTAACTGTTGTTTTATTTTCCATCTTTTGTATATTAAATACAGAAATATTTACGCGTGAAATTTTTCGTCATGAAAAATAAGTAACATTTTGTTAAGGACTAAATATTATGAATAGAGAGTTTAATGATTTTTTTAAATAACTAATACAACTAGTTAGTAGGTATAGATTTATTTAAAAAATTTCAGTAATAATCAGTCAACCCAAATAGGTTACCATGATTTAGTTTCTTGATTTAATATTAAAAGTTATTGCTTGTAAAGACGTTTTTTTCTCTTAATCAAAATTATTTCTAATTTTATTTTGTAAACATTTCCTAAACAAAATTTTGATTACGATAATTAACGAGCTATGGTGTTTAATTAGCGATACCTTCAAATATATTCTTTAAAGAAATTAAAACTTAAGTAAGTAACGTAAAAACTTTTTATGGGTCGAGTTTGTTCTAAAATGTGTTTAGTGTAATGAGGTTTCATTTCATACACCGGTTGTTATCCTTTATTAATTAACATTTTATATCTATAAGATAACCCCTGCTGAGACTACCTGCTTGTTTTGAACAGAATACTGTAAATAATACCCTTAAACCCGCCAGAAACAGATTTTCGTCAGATTAAGAAATAAATTAAAAAACATACCTAAATTAAAGCACAAATTACAGAACTCGTTCAAAAAATTTACAAAAAACCAAACCAAAATTTGAAACCACTTGAATCGTATTCACGTGTAAACCAATCTTATTTTAATTCTTATTGTAGGTGATACATTTAACAATTGGTTTTGAGGTTTTGCGTTCTTTACGTATCAAGAGACATGGCGAATCAAAAGATCGAAAACTGGAGAATACGTTCATCAATGGGGAAGTGCAAAGCGAGACAACCATGAAAACCATCGACCGCAACGCAATGTCTATACCTATACAAAACCAGATAGTAAAATTAGTCTCCAGTTTTAGATCTCTGAAAAAGAGAGTGATATACTTCTTAAAACGCCAAGTACGAAAACCGACAACATACCCAACAGCTGGGAAGTGACCATTCAAATCAAACCACGTCAATTTTTGCAAATCAATTTTTCAAACATTTTTGAACGTATCACCATGAAAGAAGTTTGGAAACCAAATTGGTGATAAGTTATTCAAATTTGAGGTTTGATTTGTAAATAAAAATAAGGTGTCACTGTACCACCTTTCCAAAAAACAAAATTCAGAATGTCGCTCAATTGTCATTTTAAAACTTTAATAAAAAAATAGCATGTTATCACAAAAAAATGTGCTATAAAATATGTTGCCATTTAATACTTGTACGAGAGGCGATCGACGTTTAGACTTTTCAGTATGAATGAGGAGATTCCAATCTACGGAATAATAAAAACGCAACCTTATCAATACAGAAACTATTTTGACATTAAAAAAAATTTTAAAAAAGTGTCCATTTTTAGTAAATATTTTAAGAGGTTCCTCTTACACAAATCTAAAATTTCTCTTGAGCTGGTTAAGATTAGTTAAGAACTAAGAATTCCTATTTTTGAAAAATATTGTGCCATTCTTAAATAAGTTTAGTTTAATCTAGGACCTTGCAAATTTCAAACTCGTTTTAGGCAAATCTAGAATTACACTAGTTTTATGGTACTGTCGTAACCTAGGATGTTTTAGATCTAACGGTGTTCACAAATTAAGGGTTCGTCTTACGCAAATCTAGTATTAGATATAATTTCTTTGGTTAGTAATGTTATTTTGGACTAGTTTTTCTTAAACTACTAGTACCCATTGCAAGTTCCGTATTTATCATAACTTGATCCAAAAGTCAGGATCTTTTTTCGAGTTAACTTTAAGATGCTTTCAGGTGGAATTTGTCTGGTAGGGAGTTTGTAATGGTGACAAATTTCGCTCTTGTAATAAATAATTATTATGCATTCATTACGTATTTAAACTACAAGATCGTTCAAAAACATTAACAAATGGACAAGTTTTCAAATTTTTAACAAACAAATTCACTATTGAAATTTATAAGTGCAAAAATTTATAATGTAAAACGTGATATCACCAAACCTGAATATTCATACTAAATGGCTGTAATTTCATATTTGAATATAATTTTTAATTCAAAACAACTTTTCATTATAACATTCTTCTCTATTGTAAAAATAATGGTACTTTTACTCTTGAGTAAAATACATATTTTTTGACAAGCCTCGTATACCGCTTAAAAAATTGATATCTGATGGTTGCATTTAAAGTTTTATTAAAAAAAAAAAAAAAAAAAATCTATATTGTTGAAGCTTAAGTAGACACACTGTATAAGGCTAGAGCCAAATAACGATCAAAGTCGGATAATTATTCGAACTGACATATCCTCGCCAACTGTTAGATAAAGTACGGTTCTACCAAGTGAAGAACGTAACCAACGCAAACACACTAAGAGTAACTAAATATGTTTGAATTTAATTTGGAAATACAAAGCAATAATGATAAATGTTCTTGCTAAACAGCGGAATGTAAGGTAAAAACCATTTCAAATTAGAAGATTGCGATCCATCCAAGTCCCATTTATTTGAAAAAACAATTAAACAAAAATGTCCTTCTTCAACGACACCTATAAGACAATGTTTGTAGACCAAAATCAACCGCAACTCATTTTTATTGAAAATCCTACAATGGCGCTTGTAGTTCTTCTGTAGTAACTTTGTCGCGCAATAAACAAAAGAATCAGCAAATCTTTTAGTAGGTGGGATCCAGATAGATTGTATCACAACCAATTACCGCTGCCGGCATTGAAGTTCCAAAATTTGTAGCATCTAAGAACATTTTGTGTGACTGCAGAGGCAAAAAATTATTATGAGCAACTTCCATGCATTCAAGAAACTAATAGTACCGACGATGATTATTCAGGCAACTCCAATAAATAAATTAATGTTTAATAACTTTCATAATTCTTCTCAATTTTTTTTCAATTATTTATGTATTAATAAAAAATCTGTCAGAAAGTGAAACACTTACTTTTTACTCCTCATCTTATGAATTAAGATGGGGAGTTATGCGACGGTTTTCAACCGAAAATTTAACACCCCTTTTTTTTCACTTTTTCCGACTAATTAGAGTTAGTACGTTATAATGAAGCAAAACGATTTCCGTCCGTATGTAAACAAGATATCAAGAAAACCAGCCGTCAGATTTTATGAAACTTGGTACAAGGACCTTATTTATAATTCCAAAGATCTGATTAGTATTTGGGCATAATCTATGTAACCAAAAGGGCCGTTAACCTACACAGATTTTTGAATTTTTGAAATACTTAGAAAAATATTAATTTTACATATTTTTGTTTTAAATAAAAGTTGTTTATAATTTAATTACACACAACTTTTTGTTTAAATTTTTTTTTGATCCGATATTGTAACGGTTGCAGTTCACAAATAATAAGAAATAAAATAAAGTGACGGGTCTAGCACGCAACCTAGAAAAGAAAGAACAATAATATTGGAGTCAAAGTAGCGCACTAAATTCGCGGAAGATCCCGTATTTATAAGCGTTAACACAGCAGTGTCCGGCTGAGTCGGTGAGATGGTAGAGTCCTTAAGAGAACTGAAAGAAATAACTGCTGCGTAACGAGGCGTCACCTGTTGGGTAACAGAAAGAAATAAAACCGACCAACAGGAATTCAATAGGTTTTGCTACAACGTTTACGCTACAGCGGACACAAATCAAAGAGACGAAAGACATATAAATATAGCAAATACAATTTGCGTGCATTAGCAACAACCAATTAGTTAGAGTTCGCGTTCAAATATGTCACAATTCAGTTAAGTTTTCGTTTATTAACCCCAAATTAAAAGTAGCGTACCAATTTAAGATTGGTGATTAAGAAGACTAGACGTACACACGGTGACTTAAAAAACTAGTATTACACTCGTTCTAATACGGAATGTAGCTCCCGCCAATCCAAAGGGCCTTTTGTTTTAGCCTACCCCACATTAATGACAGCGCCCCAACTCTGAGGGAGTTAGTGCCAACAACACCGAGCGTCGGTGGATACTTGAGTTTTGAACGCATCCAAAATAAAAAGTTCGTTAAAACAATAACTTAGCTGTGTACTGATGCATGTAGTTCTGATAAGGAAGGTCCTTGCTAACGACAGCCAGTTGACAGTTACTAGAAGATCAGTAGGATTGCTCTGAGGAGGAGGAGACGACACAGCTCTGGGAGCAGATCGTTGCCTTCGTAATAGCAGGAACGCCGCGTGCGCAACCCATAACCGCTGGAGTATAATCGACCGTAAAGTTCCAAGGTCGGCGACAGCGTAATAACGGCACGTTTTGTGTAACGAAGGATTCCTAATTGCTCGTTCCAGCGCCCCCAGGAATTATCCAGACAATAAGATATGAGTAGAGAATGAGGTTAAAACACGTGGACAAAAATCGGTCAGATTTATATTTCCACACTAATTTATCGTGCAATTATTGAAGCCACATTGAAATTTTACATGTAGTTTTTAGCTTCGTGAAGCACCGCCAATCGCCCAAAAGGAAAAATCGTTGCATGCGCGGTAAATTTGATTTTCATCGCAACGCGCAACTCCCGCGACCCACGTCCGTGCTCAAGTATTTTGAACCGTAACATAATTACTGAAATATAACAATCACTTGACACTAATTATTGTAACAATATCTCCACCAATATCAATTTTACAAAAAAAGTTGAGAAATAATTATCAAAGCGATGTGGAGTTCTGCGGTAAACGCTTGTTTTTTGCTGTTTATAGTATTATAATATCATATAAGTTTCCAGTATATTTACAATTACAGTATCTAGTTTTTGAGACATTCATCGTTATTAGCTTGTACCCTTCTTTTGTTACTAGTCTACAGTTTTTCTGGGAATAGTACTCTCAACAATTTCTCTAAGTAAGGCTAAAGATCGTCTCAAACCTTTTTCAGATTGTTACCAGTTTTGCTAGTCTAAGATAAGTTTAGCAGTATCCTATTTTTCTCTTTTAAATAAAGAAATAATTGGATAAGCTCGCAAGTCTAAGATTTTTCTTGTCTGATTTTGACCGTAATTCTTGAGAAATCTTTCTACTAAAACTACAAGATTAATATTACCCGTTCAAAAACTTATTGCTTGAACTAAAAGAACTAAGAAAAAAGATTCATAAAAATTACTTTAAAGTGTAAAAATAAATAAGATTGTTTTTTGACCACCAATGAAGTCTCGAAAAAAGTGAAATGGTTTCAGTGTTTTATTAAATTTATGAGAAACTGTTTAGATAAATAAATTATACTTCATTTATCGGTGTTAAAACCCAACATCTGTCATTAAACATTCAATTATTTTAATTTAAAAGAATATAATTTAGAAGCTACTATTGACCATGACTATCTCAGAACTTTTTCTTTCATTAACATTTCTCTGCATTAACTACTACAAAGCAAAATTAATCACCACTAGTAAGAGTTAAAGAAAAATTTTCAATTACCTTATAAGAAACCAAACAATTTACACAGTTTTTAATGTGTAAACAGTAAAAGATATAATCTGATTAATGAGTTTAAGTTGAATGTCTTTTAATTAGTTTTTAATATTGCGTGCAATTTTCCGATTACGTTTAAATTAAATATTTAGTTATAATTATTGCGTATTGCAAAAAAAATCATGATAGGTCTCAACTGACATTTTTTTATTTTAAACCGGATGTCATTAAATAAATAAAAACTAATAAATATTATTGTAGATAATTACAGAAGTGAAAATGTTCGAGCAGATGTTAACCTTTTTGTAATAAAAATATTTTATGTGCCTTTAGAGCCACCTATCATACTTTTCATGCACTTTTCTTCAGAACAAAAATTTATTCTGCTTGAGCTGCCAAAATTAAGTTTTTATTTAGAACTATATTAGATTTCAAATAGAATAATAAATGACGGTACAATAACTTCATATACTTAAACCAAAATACCGCTCAAAATCATCAAGATAAACAAGGATTAATTTTTAGTTTGTAGGCGTGAAAAATAGTTCTCCATCAAAAAACAATACATATTTTTTACTTCTAATAAATTAAAAAACATCAGCGTTAACTAAAAGTAACAAATTACCAATTTTAGTTTTATTAATTTTTAACTACAACATGACACTTACTTATTAATATTTTATATTTTCAAACTATAATTTTATTTATCATGTTACAAAATTTTAATGAAGAAATCTATTCTAGTTTAATCTATTGAGCACTTTGTATTCAATCAAAAGCACTTTAAAACAACAAATAAAAAAACTATTAAAAGAAACAAATTTAGAATAAACAACACAAAAAATATATCTAAGTAAAAAAACCTACGGAAAATTTTATAAAAAATCCAATTTAAGTTAACTTTGAAAATATCTCTAAATTTATTATTTTCATTGTATTTCAGTTTTTTACCCCTTAAAGCAAATGCTTTGCTTATTAAAAATCTTGTGTTTGAGAAACGACTTTCGTTAACGCTTTATCAGAAAGCTAATAAAACTTTCATAAACAATACTTATAAAGTAAGATGATTCGGTAAATTAACTTAAGCATTCCATTAAGTATAATAAAAAAACTGTAGCATTTAAAGAATTTTTATTATGTAGATGATTTTCATTACTTTTTAACAAATAAAAACTTATTTTTTTGCGAATCTAATGGTTAGTTATGATAAAACGTTTTATCCACAAGTTTCATCTATATAAGAACTAAAATTTCCAATTGGAAACAGGTGCTACAATCGACTGCGTGTTGCTTGGTTGGCAGGCATCGTTGTCAACAGCAATTCCAATTAAATTTTTATAAATTTTTTATACCTTTTTTTTCTTATGAGCGGCTTATTTCATTTACTTTGTTATAAATGTGGCCACCAAAACTGAAAATTGGTTAAAAAAAATGTGTAGCTTAAAATCGGTTTGAATCACAGTAAAACGATTCAAAACAGTAGCAGTAGTCCAGTAATAGCCATTAGATAGAAATAATTCATAAAGTTTTGATTTTTGGACAGTGAATGCTTGAAAGGTTTAGAAATAAGATGAAAAAAAATTCCCACTCTAATGTTGGGTGGAAAATCCCCTTTTAAACGAAAATCTACCCTTGGCGCAGACTCGTTAGGAGTTTTCCTCATTTAACTTCTAAATAGTTGCTCGGACGACAAAATATCATAGGACTAAAATTTTTCGCAAAGGTTGTTTAAATTCAATGACTGAAGAAGGGTTACTCGGAGAAGACCATAAAGAAAATTTAAAAAAATTAAAGAAAATTGATGTGGAATAGGCTTGCAGAGGAAACCACTTAAAAAAAAAACGCGCCGACAAGTCTACCTCATAGGTGGTGTGGAAACCAGTAACAATTATGGAATGCATTTTTGCTGTAAAAGGTCTGTAAAGAATAGAAACTAAAAATTGTAAGACATGTACTTTGTAGAAAATTTTGTGCTCTACAATTTTTGTTCTTATAATTCTTTGCGTAAAAACAACGGTTTCGGAATTATTTGCGTGCGGAAGCCATTGTTTTCTTTGCGCGTTTCATTTCTTTAAACTTTGAACTATAATTGCGAGAATTTTATAAGAATTAGCTTTATGGTATATAAGACTTTTTTAGGCAAAATTTCAAGAAAAATATTTTTGGTCATTATCATTTTTTGCGTAAAACAACAGTTTCGCAGTTATTTGCTGGCGGAAGCAATTTTATAATAACAATTTTATTATAATTTTATAATATTATAATAAGAATTGGCTTTATGGTATACAAGGACTTTTTTATGCAAAATTTTGTAGCAAATATTTTTAGTCCTATAATATTTTATCATCCAAGCAACGATTTAGAAGTTAAATGAGGAAAAATCCGAATGACTCTGCTCCAGAAGTAATTTTTCGTCCAAAAAGGATGTTCCATCCACAATTAGAGTAAAAACGTTTTTCCCCTTATTTCTAACCGTTTCGAAAAATTATTGTCAAAAAATTAAACTTATATAAATTATTTTTTTTTCAACGTCTAATTTGCCTGAACTGTCAACTTTAAAACCTAATTGCGAGAATTCTATAAGAATTAACTTTATGGCATACCTATAAGAGTTTTATGCAAAATTTTATGTCGAATATTTTTAGTCCTATGATATTTTGTCGTTCGAGCAACTATTTAGAAGTTAAATGAGAAAAACTCCTAATGAACCCGCGCCAAGAGTAGTTTTTTGTCCAAAAGGGGATGTTCCACCCACAATTAGGGTGGGAATTTTTTCCCCTTATTTCTAACCCTATCGAGAATTCACTGTCCAAGAATCAAAACTTTATGAATTATTATTTACGAAATGTCTAAAGTGGCTGGACTACGGGTCTCACTTTCGTCTCAGATTATAAAATGCGTTACATTGGTATAAACAATTTAAAAAAAGACCAGACTCAATTAATATTCATGCCGTTATTATTACTTAAAGGATATACTTGTAGTAAAGTTACATATGATGCGTACATTTCTTTCGCACATTTATTTTTATAATAAAATTATGCAACTTTCCACTTAACACTATTTACAAATAATACGGATCGTTACCTTTACGCCAGCATTTTATTATTATGAATCTCCCGTCTATAATTAGAAAAAAATTAGTTAATTAACAAATCTCTACTTTTCTATAAATAGAAACTGTTATTATGTTTAGAAATATTATTAAATGCAAGAAGAAATTTATTGTTGTTTTTGTATGTACCACTAGGATGTGATCGATTTCTTTTTAATGGGAATATCCAATATCAAATGATTAATTTGTTTTATGTAATGGGTGAAAATTAATGACATCATCAGAATTTTGTTAGTAACTTTCTTATACTTAGAATAAAGTATTTTGCAAATTTTTAAAATTATTGCTTCTTTCTCTCGTAAATGAATAAAATTTTGGGTTAATTAACCATTGCGGTTTGTTAATAAATTACCGACGTCATTAAGAATCACTACTTCAGAAAGAAGAATAGATAAAGAATTGGTGTCAAGTGATGTAGAAGTACTTGTAGGCAAAATTAGCAACCATTTCTCTTTGTCGAGAATGTTGTTGTATGTTTAATCGTGACAGATAGAGGTTTAAAAGATAGGAATCAGAGTGATATTATTTGTTGTCATATGAACAAGTAAATTAATTTGAACTAGTAATTTGTCCTAATCGTATAATATTTTCTCCAAAACGCAATTAAATTCTAATTAATTTTCCAAAAAAAAAAATTAAATAAACTACAACTTGAATGCACAAGTGAGCACGTTTAACTAAAACAATCAAAATTCTCTGAAATGAATTAATTTTAAGTGTTGACTTTCCCTATGTTTAAAGAATATTTTTCAATATCATGTTTTTTTTTCAAATACGTGTATTTCAAATAAAGAACAAATAACATCCCTAGAAATTAAAGAATTTAATACTAATAAAAAAGAAAGCATTAAAATTTGTGCATATTCTATAGAACAATAAATCACACTAAAAATAAACGTCATCGAATTTTGACCGTATTTTTATGGAAGCACCTTTTCAAAGTAAAATGAGGATTATTAAAATAAATTGACGATGTATATAACAAAATCTTGAAGAAATTGATAATTTTTTTCATCGAATCATCAAATCATACCAAATTTATGTGAAACCACTCATTGACCTTTCTAAATGTAAGAATTATTTAAATCGGTTCATGTACTGAAGAATAATTATAAATATCGCTAAAAATTAAAGGATTTGATTAAGATTTTATTGCCAAATCTTTACCAAACTCCTTCCAAACTCCTTAGATTGTCCCCTTTTAAACAAAAAGGAATAATTCAAATTGGTTAACGTTCTAAAGAACAATACCTGTGAAAATTAAAGAATTTGATGATTTTTGTGATATATCCTATTAAATCATAACCAAATTTATAAGAGTAAGTTATTAGTGCCTATTTGCTCTATATCGCCTTAGTACTTCCAAAACAATGTGTGCTATTGCAAGTACATAGTTAGTTGGTGCATTTTTCGGTATTTTTTTTTTTAAATATCAGTGAATATAAAAGGTGTACCATATCTCCTGGACAACAATTAGTTTTCTTATTTTAAGTAGAAGGTCCTATATATTTTTGGAAATTCGGAAAAAGCACAAAAAGTTAAGTCAAAACATATATGGCTCTTATGCTAAGCCCTAAGATACCATAGATATTTAACATGATACGAGAAAAAATACAGTTAGAAAGGTCTGGAAGGAGCCTTATACTCTTCCCATATGGTCTACCTATGTGAATTTGTGTTTGTGTCTCATTTGTAACTGTGGTCACAAAACACACTATCAGTTATTTTCCAGTTATGTGTTATTTATTCATGAGTGTACTTTCTCTAACACATGTTAAACAAATCGTAAAAACTGTCACCATTATTACAATGAAAACCCACATTTTAAAATATGGATAGATAGACAGCAAGGTTTTGTGTTATTTATTTATTTATTATTTATACCGTGATCGGCATAAATTTGGACACAAATGGAAAAAAAATTATTGTTAATTTCTCAGAAAATTTTATTCTTGATGAAAGTGCTTGCTTAATTTCAAATTTAAAATGAATTTGCAAAAATTTGAATATCTTATTTCTTATACAGGGTAGATTCAAAAACATAAATGCGACCCAAGAATAAAGTACGATATACGCTAAAAAGTGCAAGTTTCATGTGGAAAATAAGATTATTCTCAATTATTCCCCAAAATAACTTATTTTCTGTGTCCAAACTTGAAAAACTACATACCTATT
Source organism: Abscondita cerata (assembly GCA_030710515.1). Taxonomy (NCBI): domain Eukaryota; kingdom Metazoa; phylum Arthropoda; class Insecta; order Coleoptera; family Lampyridae; genus Abscondita; species Abscondita cerata. The sequence goes on along the minus strand of JALBCR010000493.1, from coordinate 71,380 downwards.
CCTTCAAAAATATACCGAATAAATGTGAAGGGGTTATAAGGTAGAGAACGTTAGAAAATAAAATTTTATTTATACATTCTTTTCCACAAATGACCAAAAAATGATTTCCTTATCTTCGGAAATTCAAAATTATTAAATGTTATCAGATAACCTGTATTAATTGATAATGGAACAAAAACACAAACATAAAACAAAAGATTAATAAATATGTGAAAATAGTTATGAATGTACACTCATGGAATTTAAAACTTGGACACCACAATTTCTGTAAACAAAAGTTTACACATTGTGAAGCGGGCTTAAGGGTATCATTTACAATTCTAACAGCAGGTAGTCTCAGCAGGGGTTATCTTATAGAAGGACTGTAGAATGAATCATTACACTAAGCACGTTTTAGAAAATAGGTAATTTACGTTGCTTACTTAATTTTTTTCTTTAAAGAATATATTTGAAGGTATCGCTAATTAAACACCATAGCTCGATTAATTATCGAATCAAAATTTTGTTTAGGAAATGTTTACAAAATAAAATTAGAAATAATTTTGATTTAAAAAACGTCTACAAGCAATAACTTTTAAATTAAATCAAAAAACTAAACATGGTTATTTGGGTTGACTGATTATTACTTATTTTTAAATAAATCTAACCTACTAATTATTGTAAGTTATTAAAAAATCATTAAACTCTCTATTCATAATATTTAGTCCTTACAAAATGTATATTTTATGACGTTTTAGCAACAATTTTTTTGGCGAATAAAGATTAGTTTGTGATGTAATATTAGAAACAACAAATTTATATCATATCAAATTTATGACAACTTAAAAACCAAGAACGTGTATGTTATTGCTAAGAAATTATTAAGGAAAAAGCGCAATTGCAGTGTAAATATTTATAATTACATATTTTCGAAAGTTTATAAGTCCTCTATTGTAATCTTAATACTTAAAAGAAAATCCTGTCCATTAGCATTATAAGGAAATGGCTTTTACTTTATGAATAAGTTTCAATAACAATAGAATATCCTTGCTTGTTTAATTTACTTCCTTTGAGTCATATTGCTCTAAGGGTTGTTACATTGGTCATTAGAAGTATGTAATAAATAAACAATTACCTACTGTTTGAGAAGGGGTAGTGTGAACCAATAAATAAATTAAGAAATGTAAATTCCATTTTAGTTTAAATTTTCAAGTGTTGTGAAAATGCCACCTCATCTCGGTGCTGATTTGAAAGCGCGGATTGTTTCGAATAAAACGTCATAAAATATACATTTTGTAAGGACTAAATATTATGAATAGAGAGTTTAATGTTTTTTTTAATAACTTACAATAATTAGTAGGTTAGATTTATTTAAAAATAAGTAATAATCAGTCAACCCAAATAACCATGTTTAGTTTTTGATTTAATTTAAAAGTTATTGCTTGTAGACCTTTTTTAAATCAAAATTATTTCTAATTTTATTTTGTAAACATTTCTAAACAAAATTTTGATTCGATAATTAATCGAGCTATGGTGTTTAATTAGCGATACCTTCAAATATATTCTTTAAAGAAAACCAGTTGGGAATGCGCAAGCTTGCATTGCCGGGATGAACAAAAGAACTGCTTATTTAGCTTAAAATTTATTTTAATGATTAATTTGAAAAATAACTAAAAAATTATAACAGGTACAAATAAATTAAATAGTAATTAAAATTTATTATTATTTATTTTTAAATCAATTTTAATTAAACTAATTGTTTAATTTATGTGTAATTTTTATGTTTATAATCTTTTAAATAATATATAATTTAATATAATTAATTGTCTCAAAATTTTCTAAAGCAAATTGAACAAAATATTTGCAAAACCCCTTAGACCCTTCCAAAAATGTACCTCCCTAGACCCCAAAAATTTTTTTTGCTTAAAATCGCTCAAAATGATTTCTAAAGCAAATTTGGAAAAAAATTTGTTCGAAAAATTTGGCTGGACTTGTAAAATGTCAACAGGAAAAAAGCTAGGACATCCAGACAGACAGACAGACAGACAGATTTTGTGAATTCATAAGATGAACTTTGTTCTTCTTTTGTTCATCGAAAATTAAGTAAGCAACGTAAATTACCTATTTTCTAAAACGTGCTTAGTGTAATAATTCATTCTACAGTCCTTCTATAAGATAACCCCTGCTGAGACTACCTGCTGTTAGAATTGTAAATGATACCCTTAAGCCCGCTTCACAATGTGCAAAGTTTTGTTTACAGAAATTGTGGTGTCTAAGTTTTAATTTTCATGAGTGTACCTACTTGTACCAATATCATTCAATGTGGTTCCCACCGTTCTCTATACAAAGTATTATACGTTTATGCATTTCTTTATGTACATCTCGAAGCATTTGTGGGGTTACTGTTCGAATACAATTTCTAACTGTAAATTCCAAATGTTGAGTATTTCTGAATGGTCGTTTTTTATAAACTTTTTTCATTAAATATCCCAATAGAAAAAAATCCATAGGAGTTATATCGGGCGATCTTGCACGCCATGGATTGTTGGAATATCTTCCCTATCCAGCGATTCGAAAATTCTCGATTTAACAATGACCTTACCGCTATCGTTGAATGAATAGATGCGCCATCGTATTGAAAAAACATGTTGACTCTGATCCTCAGAAGAAGATTATCCAAATAATTTGATAAAAACGTCTGAAGCATTTTTAAATATCTCACCGAATTTAAATTTTCTCTAAAAAACACTGGTCCCACAATTTCATAAATTAAAATTCCACACCAAACGTTGATTTTAAACGAATATTGATAACGGCATTCGATTCCAAAGTTTGGATTTTCATCTGCCCATCATCTACAATTTTGCGAGCTTACGATACCATTAGACGTAAAAGTGGACTCGGCAAAATAAAGAATTTTTCTTGAAAAATATTCATCATCCTCTATTTCGCTCTGAAACCAAAAGGAAAATTCTAAGCGTGCGTCTGGGTCTCTTTCTTTAAGGGTATGAATAAACGCTCAGAAACATCAGTTATTTCTTGTCGTTGAGATAATGATGTTCTCGGATTCTCCACAGTAGACAAAACAACATTCATAATATTGTCTTCATTGCCAGTTACATTTTTTCTGTGCTCTATTTTATGTTTATTTAAAACCTATCCATTTTCTTTAAATTTTTTTATGATTTTGAGTAATTAACATATTTATTTGGGCGCCTTGTGTTAAAAATACCTGCAACCTCGTGACAAGTACGATAATTATCACCATGAACTAATACAATCTCAATTTATCCTTGGACACTTAGACGTGCAGCCATCACAGGGAATAATTATTTTTTAATCACCAGTGAAAATTACACTCGTAAATGTCAAAACGATATTGTTGGCTATTATCAAATTTTTTCAAATATCAAAGGAAAATAAAGGAAGGATGGAAGTACTTTTCGAGGAATAGTTCTGGTTGTTAAATAAAGAATAATACAATTTGTATTCATTTGCGGACAAGGATTTGTTAACAAAATATAAATGTTCTGACGTTCTCCATAACCTCTTCATGTTTGTTCAGTATATTTTTAAAGGAATGTGTAGTTTTTCAAGTATGGACACAGAAAATAAGTTATTTTGGGGAATAATTGAGAATAATCTAATTTTTCACAGCTGTTCTATCAGATAATAACTAAACTCCGAAGTATTTTGTTTAACGTAAAATACAAGGGTCGGTAAAAATATTTTTTCCGAAAAACTAGCTGAAATTTTATATTTGACATACAGTTTCAATTTTAAACAACTTCTTCAAATAATATTTTTGTGTAACCTAAAAAATTAGGGTACTTTATTCTTGAGTCGCAGTTATGTTTTCGAATCTACCCTGTATAAGAAAAAGAAATTTAATTTTGTGCAAGTCCATTTTAAATTTGAAATTAAGCAAGCACTCTTATCTAGAATAAAATTTTCTGAAAAATCAACAACCAACTTTTTTTCCATTTGTGTTCAAATTTATGCCGGTCACTGTATATTTATCATTTATACAGAGTCCTGCATTAGTTCGTCGTTCTTTCCTAGCGGGTAGCCCATTGAAGATAAGTAAAAAAGTTTATACTAAACATAATTGGTTTAAAAAGATCAGTTTAAAAATTATTTACAAAGATATAGGGTGTCCCATTTTACGGGATATTTTTTGTGGAATACCCTGTATTTTCAAGGTGTTCTAGGGTAGTTTTCTCAATCTCTACATAGCCATTTAATTATTTTTTGATATGGTGTGAGTATTGCCAACTTATAATTGTTTTTCCGAAAAATTTTCCGTAAACAGGTTTCACTTTAAAAAATCATAACGACTTTATTTTGAAAATTTAATAAACAATTGTAGCACCGACGTTAGACCCGATCAAGGTTAATATTTTAATAGTTAGAAATGTAGATTGTGTGCTACGGGGTGTTCTAAAAAAGTGCAAATTTCTTAAAACTCAAAAGATCATAACTCATTTTTTTCAAATAAAATGACATTTGTTTTATTTTGCTATAAGATAGCATTTTTCTTCTCTTTGATTTTTACTGAAGGTGTCCTATGCCTAAACTCCGTAGTTTTTTAAATATTTAATAGTTAAGAGAAAAAAACAATTTTCATTACAATAAGTTTTGCGACACCTATTGTATTATATTTTTTACACCGAAAAAGGTCTTTGGTGAAAAATAAATTGCATGCATACTAGCAGATGCCATATGATAGCGTCCAAAAAATATCGCCTCTTAACATTCTTTGCAAGAACATATCTCGATGAAATCTTTCGAATCATTGGATTGGCAGGAATATACCCACCAGGTAACCGGCTAGATCACTTGTTCTGACAAAACTAGACTTTTTTGTAGGGATATGTAAAAGAAATGGTGTATAACGATCCATCAACAACACCAGTAAATATGCACCAAAAAATAGTGAACTCGTTTGCAAGCATTTCACCTCAAATGTTGAAGAGAGGGAAAGATCTTTTCAGCAGTGAATCAATTGGTGCTTCAATGAAAATAAAAGACATTTGAAACACTTGTTGAAGTCATTTCTTCAACTTTATTTCTTTTAACAGTTTTTTAATGTATTCAATTATTTTGTTGGGTAAATAAGTAATTAATAAAAAATCCTTAAGTTATCCAAACCCCCAAGTGACACTAAATCATCGCAATTGCTATCTTGGGTGTATAAAAATGTAATTAAAATTGTTTTTTTTAACTATTAAATATCTCCAAAACTATGGGGTTTAGCTATAGGATACTTTTAGTAAAAGTTAAAGAGGAAAAAAATGCTTCTTATGGCGAAATAAAACAGATTTTATTTCATTTGAAAAAAAATGTTTATGAATTTTTTTCAGAAAAACAGTTATAAGTTGGCAACACTGACAGGGAATCAAAAAATAATTAATTCACAATGCAGAGAGTAAGAAACTACGCCAGAACACGTAAAAAATACAGGGTGTTCCATAATAAAAAACCATGTTTTTGCCATCCCATAAAAATAAAACACTGAGTATCATTAAAAATAATTTTACGAAGTAGATCTCTTTAAACCAAGTATGTTTAGTCTAAACTTTGTTTACCTATCTCGCAAAGGGCTGGCCGCTAGGAAAGAAAGACGCACTAATGTAGGACCTCTGTGTATTTATTATTTATAAATAAATAACAAATAAATATTTAGAAGTATAAAAACTTCGATGATATAGTATCAGCCATATGGTAAATTGAACGTCGCCGGGACCGTTGCCAACGTCGTTTTAGATATGTTAGATCTCAAATCCTACTCTGAAAGAGTATATAATTGCTTACTATTCTTAATTCAAGCAAGTTCAATCCTTTCCGCAACAAATTAAGAAGTGATGGTAGTTTTAAAGATTTCATGAGAATGAGTTCAGCTACTTTAAAATGTTAATCTAATTTTTTCTTTGATGTACAACGGAGACAATGTCGTCAAATTTAAATTAGAAGATAAAAAGCCGTCTTTAGTAAATTTTGGTAACTATGTTGGCAACACTAGTCGGCATTCTCCAGCAATTGTTGCTTTGATGATGTTGGTTGGATAAAACAACTCAAATAGTTGAATCTGCCAAAGTTTTTCCCTAGATTAGATGTGAGGACTTAATCAGATTGAATTAAGCGTCAACAAAAACTGGGTTTTAATTAAATAATGATGAGGGAAATACATGAAAATAGTACTTACAGTCAATTATGTTCCGTAACTCGAGGCGAATCTGGACAGTTTTAGCAGTTTTTTGTTCTTAAATTTCTAATGCGTTCTTAAAAAATATTTTAATACATTTATCCTATAGAAACGTTATGTGTTAACCAAAATTGTAATTTTGTTTACTGCTTCGTGTCTATTTTCTTTAAATACTGTCCGGATTGAACCCTATGTGTGAGGTGAACATAAACAAGGCCTTATTTTCCATTATAATTCATGTTAGCTTGTATGTTGGGTTGGATTCAGACAAGAAATAATTAAAAAAAAAAATTTTAGATAAAAAAAAATTATATCATAAAAGAAACACCTAAGTACATCATTGAATTTTAGAAATCTTTATTGTAAGGTCCAGCGGTTAGGGCAAGTGGGTTGCGTTTGATGGTAACAACACGAAATTAATATCGTTTTGCTGGCAAGCCTGAAGGACATAGATAGAAACATGACTTACCAAGTTATCGCCTATCAATACTTTTTTTCCTGGTAATATTTTGAAGTAAGTCCAATTATAACTCTTCCCGCTGCTCCTTCTTCTACCTATGTTGGATATAGATGTAAATAGCACATTGTCAAAAATGATAGATTTTGATATATGGTAACATGTGGTTGCTTGCCTAAACGTTTTTCTTTTTTTAACGTCTTCAATAGCCTTGGTTAAATTCTCTTCTTTGTAATTCATGAAATTTATACCAACTTTTTCTATACTGTCGCCCCATCCTGTCATGTTTCGCACTACCTGTAGACGATTTTTGGTTGATAATTTTTTAAAAATCAAAAGTAAGCAAAATCCAAATACAATTTTATGAGCACACATTAACCATAAAACTCCAAATGTGTCCCAGCCATTTTTCGTTCGGTATAACTTTCTGTTTTTTTGAGCAGAAGTTTCTTTTCGAACTTCCTTCAAAACATGAAATCTAAACATTGACAAAGTACGTACCTGGACATTAACTAAAAACTTTAAAAAGTACTACGTTCTTTCTCAAACGACACTTGATGGCAACTGAACCAGTTCCAACAAAAATTGCATATTTGCATCAATTTGGTTTGATAACCGTCAATAAAAAAGCAAAATGCGTTCTTGTCTGAGTTCACCCCTACGTTCCGGATTCACCCGAGTTACGGTAATAAAACAAACAAATATCACCCACCGACACACCAAAATTCGTCATTATTCAAAATGATAATGGACGAAATCATCAGTAGTGTAAAAACAGTCGACAGCGAAGGCAATCTACAACGAAGCTCTTCAAACTAACAAAATAATAAAGAACTAAAACATAAAACAGCAAATAAAAAACACAAAATTATGGTAATATCAAAGGGAACATTGCGTTGCCAACTAATAGTGGATGAGTACATTAGCGAACAAGTTAGTAAATTCTAATATCTGGGAATCAATACCACAAGTACCAGAAAAAGTAAAAAAAGCAAATAAGACGGCGATGATATCATAACATAATTATGATATATAAGTATTGAAAGCAAGACCAGAATCTAAAAAACCTATCTAAGACCGATGCTGATAAGAAGCAAAACGAACAAAACAAAACATGAATAAGAACAACAAAAATAAAGACGTTACGAATGAGAACAAGTAAAATCCTCAAAGGTAGAATTATGAACACAGGTAAGAGATGAATGTGGAATAGTAGACGTGAGTGAAAGGTGAAGACGAAGAAGATGGAGATACCACATAGAACAGATGGACAATGAGAGACCCGCAAAAAGAACAAACCGGAAACCGGTCACAAGGAAGACATCTAGTGTCGATTCGTGTTAACGTAACACGTACGATAATGCATTTGCATTATTGTTATTACTATTATTATTAATAATATTTGTTTTCTTCCACTAATTTCTTAATATTTTTCTACGTTTGGCGACGTTTTGCATAAAAGGGTAGATTCTTTTTCAGTCAGTAATTAATGTTAATTTATTTTGTGACGCCCCGTGCCATTTCGTTTATGTATGATGTTATTCGAGAAAAATCAGCAATAAAGAAGAACTTCTAATTTAACCTTCTGAAGAAGACCACGCAATCTTAGATGCCGAAACGTCGACGAGTAAATTAGCCAGTTTTTTGTTATTGCTAAAATACCCTTTGTTGGAGGGAACTCTACCATAAATTAATTATTAAAGAAGATATATTACAAGAAATCACATACTTATTTACTTGATCTTTCTCAAAGTTTACTTAAATATTCAAGATTCAAATTGAAAATATTTTTAATAAAATATTAATTGGTTTCATCAAACAATTTTTCCCCAATTTACATGATGTATGTATAATCAAATTACCAAATACATGTTCAAAAAGGATATTAAAATAAAATATTATGTTTATGCCTAATTTTATGGGTGAAATTTGTAAGGCAATTTAAAAAAATTCCTTACACTCCCTAACATTTTTTATACGAAATTGAAACAGAACATAAGAATTGGAAAAACATAACAGTGGTAATTATGTAACATAACACAGCTGTAACATTTAATATCAAATTCTTATTTATTTTTTAAAATTAAAACCCTTTTTTTGGAAGTTGTTTTATTTTAATCTGTTGTATACCAGCATTTTTAAAAACTTTTCTTAGTTTTGTTTAACTAATTAGATTCAATCAACCTTACAATATGAATATTCGATCACTTCTGTTCTAATTTACAGCACAATATGAAAATTATTCATAAATTACCAAAAATAATTAGTCTTAGTTAATTTAGCGTAGATTTTGGAAAGTCGTAGTATCAATGGAAAGTGCAGCAGGAATGATTATATAACAGTATTCGACTACAATTCTTGATATAGTTTCTGTAAATAATTTATTAGTAAACAAACAGATTGAAACTACATTTAAAAAAATGATTTTGATTGTTGTAGTAGAATAATGGTCCTACATTTTAAGTCAATGTAAACGGTTAAGAAACCATAAACGTACTTTTTAATGCCTCTATTACATTAAGTATTTACATTAGTTCTGGTACCTGAAGACTTAATTTTCCAATTCAATAAAGAATTACATTTAATTACAGTAATTTCTTAAGAAACAAAATATGATTATCTAAATAAAGTTCAAGATCTATAACGTTTGAACACAACAAATTGCAGTGTCGTCTCAAGTGGGGTTACAAAAGAAATTATAATTGGTTTATTATTCTACCCTCCTTGACCCCTTTCATTTTCATTCGTCTAAACTCGCTACAACATTCGCTATTTTTTACCGAGAGCACAGCGACCTACATATAAAGACGAATTTTAAAACTTATCACATTCACTCTTAAGTCATCATAAGTGTAAGTTAATTTTCGTTTTCCCCATTTTTACGAACGCCATCTGTGTTTGTGTTGTTAATTTTGGTTGTATTTTCAGAAAAATGAGGCAGTACTACTATTGGAGCTTGGTAGGCCTACTCTTCCTGTTTTTAAACGGTGCCCAATCTAGGATTATTGTTAAAAGACAAATCAATTTTGATTCATCAATAGATCCTGCGGTTCAAGTAAGTAAAATTTGTATTCTCGTTAATTGTGAAAGTCTTCCGCGTTTTCAATAAATGCAAATCAATATAAGTGAGAATGAAAGTTTTCATTTAATTTGTAGTAAAAGTTTTTCTTTAAACAATTTCTTTTAAGTCTCGATTTCGGTGCTGACGATTTTGCGCAAGCATTATATAATTAATTTTTTTCGACGCAGCGAACGAAAGTTAGATGATATATTTCGAGAGAAAGTTTTTGATCTGCATATAATTCGCAAGATGATATTATTTTACATGATCACCTTTGTGTGTAATTAAAACTGGTTATGCTGTAATCAAAGTTGATTTATTAAATAAAAAAATTCACTTTTACCGCATTTTTTTTTTTTTTTTTCAAGAAAGATCATTGATTTTAGGAATTAAGTTATGAATCGGCAGACGATCGTGACAAAAGGGCAATAGGAAATTCGGGATCTGATCCAAAATTCGCGATAAAAAACGCATTGCTTGGATTTGTTTTTAACGTAAGTACCAACAACTAGTAAAATCATTCAATCACAAACATCACACACACGCATCAATCATAATTCACAGAAAATCAACTCATTCATCGATCAGAAGACGGCGTGGATATCGCAGCTGGATAAAACTAATATAGCAAAAAATGCTGCTGCCGGAATTCAACCGCCACAAGATTCTGTTGCTTCGATTTCGGGAGCAATCTCTGGTGTTATTGGGCAAAAGTTGCAAGCGGCCAGTCCATTAATTTCGATTATTACTAGTAAACTAACCAGCGGTAGTCTTGGTGGTTCTAGTTCGGGTGGTGGTGGTTTTAATTTAGGTAGTCTTTTGGGAGGTGGTGGAGCATCTGCTCAAGTACAAGCTGATGTTTCGACCGGTTTTTAAAATTTGTTATATTTTTGCAACTCTTGCCCTGGTACCCTCAAAATTGCAGTATGTATATATTTCGCAAATTTTAGCTTTAATATGTAAATAAATTATGTACAGTGGTTAATTTATGTATGTTGTTGTTACCCCCAATAAATGTCTTATGTTCTTGTGTTGTTTTATTTGCAAAAAAGCAAATTCGAAATACATACTTACTGCTCATCTAACGGAAGTATATCTCAAGGTCAAGTTCATTAAATTGTAACGTTTTAGCCAAGCAAAGGAAGTTCGTCTTTATCTTCCCAAACCACATCGAGTACTACTAAAAGACCTACCACAACAGAAGACATAGTCATTTTTGAAAAAAATAAGCCAGCATCTCTCGAATTGCCGAGCGAACTTTTTGGATCTAGCTTTACCTTAGTAACCAGAGCATCAACAGCAATTAGTGACTATATGATCGTAAGTGACCTTGAAATTAAATAACATGTTACATTATTAGTATTCTTTAGAACTCGGCTATTAGATTACAAAGACTACTTGAGGTCTTCAGACCTGCCATAAGAGCTGTTTTTGGAAAAAAAGGATTCGTCAGCGAAGTTTCCACAGATAAACCCATATTTTCAGATAGTTCCTCCTCTAGCGAATAATTTTTACCGCCGTAATTTATTATTTATTGTTTATATTTATTTATCTTATTTATAAACATACCTCAACTTTTACAATATCCTCAGGTATATTATTATGTAGGTAATAAATACGCGCCATTTCGCAATCTGTGTTGAAATATTTTGTAAGAACAAATTAATTTAGTTATAGCAGCTGCAACATATTTTTTCAATTAGTTTTGCAATATCTTTTTATGTACATTTAAGTACTCAACAATAAGGAATTGCTTATTTGCATCTGTAAACATTATACAATTCCATACCCATTTGATCTTCATTTATTATTAGTAGGTATTAACACTAAACTTTTTTTACCTATTGACATTTTAAAGTTTATTTTTAATTTTAGCAGATAAAACGGTTACAATGAGTAATAAAATAATTATGTTCCAAACATTGCGTGACAAGTCACATAAACGTTAAAGTAGTACTTTTGACACATAAATTTAAATCTTCCGGCATAATTTTTTTACATTTACGTAAAAATGAATGAAATTTGTTATTTAACTGTTTCCAAATTGGGTTTCTCAAATGCATTTTTAAAGTATGTGTTTTCAATGTCCCCTTTTTCATACTGAAATAATCAGACTCAATGACATGATGAACTAGTAAAAACATCAAAATGGAGATGACAATGCGGCGTGACTAAAATATCAAATAAAAAAATACTAACGGAACGAGTTAAAAATTCAAAAAACATTTAGACAAGAAAGAAATTAAAAACTTATCTCTAAAGTAATCACAGTAATCACACCAGCATCAGCAATATAATTTATTTTAAAAAAATTTTATTATACAAAAAAGGTTTATTCTTTTTTTTTCTGTCAATAGAATTCATGAGTAGTGAGAACATCAGTTTCTAAATTTTAAGTTAAATATTAAAATCTAGAGTAACTGTGATTGATTTGTTAAACATTCATCTCGAGTTTTTGAAAGTAAATTAAGAAAAACTATATCTAACTTTCCATTCTGTATGTTTGGCAATCAAATCAAACCAAACTTTGTTAAATGTGTTAAAAGAAGAATGATTTTTTTTGTCATTATTTATATGGAGATTTCGGAAACTATAGCGGATAAACAAGTGATCAAATGTGGAAAGAGTTGCAGAGTCAGTGATTTTTTTTTCATTATTTATATAGAGATTTCGGAAATTAAAGCAGATGGACAAGTGACCAAATGGGAAAAGAATTAGCAACCAAACAAGATGAGGTGTTCAAAATTTTAAAAACATCAAAGCCTGTAAAAACTTTTAAAGCATTTTTTTACAATTTGAAGCAAGAGAGAGAAAAAAACAGTTTGAAGAAAATGACAAAATTTGTTTTTTGTTCTCTAGTAAGCCTCAATGTTTTTTTTTAAATTTGAAATAAGTATTTGGAATAAGTCCGCTTATTCGACTGCTAATTCTAAAAATCTTTCCGCATTCAACCATTTTTTTATCTGCTATAGTTTCCGAAATACCCAATAATTTAAAAAACTCACCCTGTATATATTATTAAATTTATCTTTTCAAGTGTTTTACATAAGAAAATTTTTCTTCCTTTTCATCTCTTTGTCGTATTGGTAACTACACCAGAAGGTATCTATCGCTTCAACATGCTCGAGATATTCTCTTCCAAAAAATATACAAGGTGATTCATTAGTACGGTAAAGACCAGTATCGTTTATGTTACTTTAAATTTAAAATCTGTTTCATTTTGTCATTATAAAAGTATAAATTTGTAATATACATATGTACAGTGCATTTAAAAAGTTATAATAATTTTTCAATGCAATTTTAAAAAGCTCAATCTCTACTACAATTTCAAAGCAGTGTAAGAGTGTCTATTAGTCCCATAGGTTTTTAATAATACAAAATTTAAAAATGATTAATTTTGCTGTTACTAAGTTGATGACAAAGTGAGCCAAAACCCTAATTCATTTTTATTTTAGTTTTTCCAAATGGATTACTCTGTAACTATCGTAAAGTACTATTATTACATTTTTTTTTACTGTTAAGCATTGTCTATAGCATTAGTTATCGGCATATTTTAAATTTTTAAAAATATTAATTCAATATCCAAATATTTACCATTAATGTGCGGTTTACCATAATTAAAATAAAGATAAATTGAACTTGCGATGAAATGATGTGCAATAAAAATGCATTTCCATCAGCAAGAGTTTATCATGAACGTGTTCCTTGAATGGTGATAACCTGTAAAGTATTAATGGGAATCCACATAAAAGAACTTACAAAGAATAATAGTTATGATTATGAAAAAAATTCTTTCTAAAAATAAAATGCAAAATAAGTGGGTTCTGCAAAAAGTTTATCAATACAAAAATCTTGACTATGTACTGTATGGAGATGAAGCTTACATTTTATTGACATGATCGTGTTAACTGTAGCAGTATAATTGTATAAATAATCCATACCAAATAATCACACAGTCAAATCAGATGGACACGAAATGTACGAGAAAGTATTGTGGTAATTATTAAGTAAGGTTATATTTTTTAGGTGGCAGAGGCATACAAGGTGTTCCAAGATTTATATTACAGGCTGTAACTTAGGAACTAAAAAATGGGATTATTTGAAAATTGGGTAATCTTTTTGGAGCCTACAGTACTTTAATTACAGGGTTTCTCAAGATTTTTTTACAGACTGTAACTAAGGAACTAACAAATAGGTTTATTTTAAAATTAAGTAATCTTTTTAAAACCTTCAGTACTTTAATTTGAAGTATTCGGAGTATCTGTGCCGCCAACACAGGAGCAGGTACGTCATCGCAATGAAAAAAAAATCAATGGAATCAGAAACCGAATCAGAATTAAAAAATGATTATGAAAAATTGTGTAGTTCTGATCTGGCAGAAGCGTATGCAAAGTTGTCAGTTTAGTTGGTCTCGTTTTTGTAGACATTCTTTGGATTACCAACTTTTGAACCAATTTTTTTCTAAAACCAATGCACTTCCGTACCAACAAAAACCAAGTAGTGGAAAACGTTGTTATGTAGGCGATGTGTCAGAGAAAGATTGTATTTTAAATATATCGTTGCTTTTAATTCGTTACTTGACCACTGAATTAACAACCAATAATGGCAATCAATACCAACAATACTTAGCATTGGTAATAGTATTTTATTTATTTATTCGTATAGTAATAATAATAATAATAATAGTATGTAGTACTTTACGATATTTACATAAAATGAAGGGTGAACCATCACAAAAAATGAAAAATCAATAAATTTTGGTTTACTTTAAATTTTGACAATCGCCAAAAACCTACGGCGGCAATGGATCATTTGAAACTTCATTTGAATTACCGACGACGACGTTAATTGCGATTTTCACGGAGGAGGGATTATAACTTTTTAAAAATATCCCCCCCTTTTTTTTTTTTTTCTTTTTTTTTTCCTTTTCCCCATTTTTTAAATTTTTTTCCTCTTTTCCAAAACCATTTTCCCTTTCCCCTTTTTCCCCCTTTTCCCTTTTTTTTTTCCCCCCCCCTCCTCCTTTTTTTTCCTTTTTTTTTTTCCCCCCCCTCCTCTTTTCCCCTTTTTCCCCCCTCCTATTCTTATGTTGATTTCTTAAACTTCTATGCATAATGAGTAAAAAATCGGTAAAACGTAAAATTGACAGTGAGAACAAAAGTTACAAAGAAAGCTGGGAGAGTGACTACTTGATTTCTAACAATAATGGAAAGTTACAGTGTTAAGTGTAAATGTTGTCTCTGTGCCCAAAAGAATATAATGTGAGAAGACATTACACAACACTGCACGAAAAGAAATATGCTACGTACACAGATGAAAGTCGGGGTGCGCTAGTTGCAAGATTAAAAAAAAACTTAAACAACAAACTGGTATGTTTGGTAAAATATTACACTCTCAAAAGCATTCATTGCATGCATCTTATGCCGTGTCGCTTGAGCTGGCAAAAGCAAAAAAACCTTTCACTGATGGCAATTTAATTAAAAATGTGCCGTTAAAATGGCCAAAGCTTTTGAAAATTCCAAAATGCGCGGAGAATTTTGAATCAGCCCTTTTACAATCAAAAAATAAAGAGGGGTGGTGGCTAGGGGTGAGCAGAGAAATCCCCATCCGTGGATGAAGTGATCAATCAGATGTTAGTCAGCTGTTGATTTTTGTGCAAATACTTTTGAAAATTTTACCAGGAAAGCAAACCAGAAAAGAAATGCTATTTGATATTTGTCCTCTCCATGGGACAACAAAAGGAAAAGATATATTTAAAAAATAAAAAAAAAAAATTTAAAAATTTTTAATTTTAAAAAATTTTTAATATAAAAAAAATAATTTATTTAAAAAAAAAAAAAAAAAAAAAAATTAATTTTTTTTTTTTTTAAAAAAAAAATTTTTTTTTTTTTAAAAAATTAATTTTAAAAAAAAAAAAAAAATTTAAATTAAAAAAAAATTAAAATAAAATTAAATTTTTAAAACTATCATTCAAATTTAAAAATAAAAAAAGGTGTCGGGCAATTTCGCCTTTTACACAGGCAACTTAGGCAGTTTTAATGAAAAAAAAAGAGAGAAATAAAAAAAAAAAAAAAAAAAAAAATAAGTAAAGTTGGGGAAATTAAAAAAAATTTTTTTTAATTTTTTTTAAAAAATTTTTTTTTTTTTTTTTTTTTTTTTTTTTTTTTTTTAAAAAAATAAAAAAAAAAAAATTTTAAGTTTTAAAATTTTTGAATTTTTAATTTTTTAGTTTAAATTGTGTCGGCCATTACTTTGATACCATTCATAAGACAATAAGTTGAATGTGTTCAAACATGCTTTGGAAAAAAACAACCTGGCACACTTCCTAGCTGCCTACAATTAGCTGAAGAATTCAATAATAAAATAAATATCAACTTTTTCATGCTGCAGCGAACAAATCCAACATGTTATTGATGAATTCAATGCACGATTTCAAGACATGGAAAGTCTCAAAAGCAGTGTACTGCTTTATAATAATCGTCTTGTAGTTACCATTGAAAATCAACCACCTGAATTACAGCTTGAGTTATGTGACCTTCAAGCTGATATGTTCCTGATCACCAGACAAGAAAAAGGACCTGAATTTTTCAAACTGCTGTCTAAGGAGAAATTCCCAAACCTGCGAGATTTTGGACTGAAAATGACGTCAATAGTTTGGAAGCACATATACATGTGAAAGTGCCTTTTCCTCCATGAAATTCATCAAAAACCACAACAGAAGCAACCTTACCGATTCTTCCTTACGTCATCTGATGAGACTGTCTACAACTGAACTGGCAGCAGACATTTCTTCATTGGTGGATGAAGCCTATCGGCCACAGTCTTCACATTAGTATGTGCTACGCTACATCTTTTTATTTTAATAATGCAATGTTTGTCTTAATTCTTAAAATAAAAAAAACAAAAAAACTCTATATCTAACTCTGTAAATATAAAATTTGTAGTTGTTGAGCAATAAAATTAATAATACTACTTTTTGTTTTATTTATTTTTGTACATCACATTATTTTGTGTTTCTTTATTAAGACTATGATATGGCCCGCGACCACAATACAGGTTTTAGTTTTGGCCCTTGAGACCTTGCAAGTTGGACACCGTCTCCCTTATAACGAAAAGCCCAGTGCTTCAGGTTTGTACTTTTACAATGATGAAATAAAACTAATTTCAAATTCAAAAAGGGCATTTAAAAAAAATTGCGTCCCATAACTTAAAAACCTCAAAAAAAAAAAACATGCAAATCCCTTAGTTTTATAGTGTTTGTTTTTTTTTTTTTTTTATTTTTTAAACAAATTGGTGTGTTTTGTGTGTTATCTCGCAAACTAGAAGAGATACAATAAAAGTAGTTCAGATGTCATGGCTTCTTTTTTGTTAAAGTAATGATGGCTCGATTAAATTTTACATAGCTCCTTGTATTTGTGAGATACAGGGCGATTATTGAAAACTGCCAAAAACTACAAGGCTCTATAACTACCTTATTAATAAAAATAGAAAAACAATATAAGGACTTTTGATAGATATAACACGGCAGAGTTCAGTGGCGCACAAAGAATTTTTTTAAAAGGTCTAACTAAGGAAATATAATGCAAATTATGTTTTTTTTTAAATGAAACACCCTGTATATTTTAACATTTTTTATTCCTTTTTAATTCTCTTTTATTTGATATAACATATTATATATCTATTTACAGTGGTTTGAGCTATAGGGCCAAAAAACAGTTATCTTTGATATCACGTTAGACATTTAAAATGAAACCGTAACAAATTTGGAGATTTTGATACGAGAATACTTACGTGTAACAATTTTATTGATCAAAATATACAAGAAATAATTTAGTTTAACAACGAAAATAATTAACTTATAAAACAACAGTAACTTAATAAACAATATAACAACAATAAATAGTATAACAAAGAATCTATAACTATTTTTTTCTTAAATATGAAAATTACATTAAATGTTCAAAATGCCCTCCATTTTGTTCTAATAATAATTGACATCTTTTTCGAACCGATCTTACACAATTGAGTAAGTGCACTGGCTTTATTTTTCTGAATGCTTCATGGATACTTTGTAATAATTCTTCCCTACTGTCGAAGTTAGTTTTATAAATATTATTTTTTAAATAACCCCAAATAAAAAATTCAGGAGGATTTACTTCCGGAGAACGAGGGGGCCACCTAACCGGTCCAAAAATACCAATCCACCAATTACCAAATTTTGCGCTTAGATAATCTGCAACGAACTCTGCATTATGAGCAGGTGCTCCATCTTCTTGAAACTAAAATGTTTTCCTATCAGTCAACGCTTTTTCTTCCAAAATTTCTTGCAAATTTGTATCTAATATATCTATATATCCGACAGCAGTTAGTTTATCATCAAATATATGATAAACAAGTTTATTGTGTTTGACAAAACAACTAACGTTAAAACCGAATCTACCTTGTCTCCTGATACCTTTAACTAAGTGTGGATTTGGGTCATTCCAATATAGTTCATTATGTCGGTTAAATATTCCTGCACTGCTTATGCGAGCTTCATCACTAAATATAATCTTTGAATAAAAATTTGGTTGCTCATTAAATTTTTCTATATACCACTGTGCAAATTTCACCCTTCTCAAAAAAATCGTTTGGGTATAATTTTTGACGGACCGATGTCCGGTAAGGTCTAAATTTATGTTTCTTTAAAATTGCACTTGTTTTTGGAATACCTATTTCCTTTTCAATTTGACGTAGAGAAGTCTTATGGTGTGCATGTATATAACCCAACGTATTTACCTCTCTCTCTCTCTTCTATAATTTTTTTCGTATTTACGCCGTGGTTTCACAAAACATCCATACTTCATTAAATTTGAATCAAGCTTTTTAAAAATCCTCTTGTCTGGTTGCCTTTTTTATCGTTTGAAAATATATTCCGGACATCGTAACCCCTGAAATATTTTCATAATTTGCAAAATTCATGCTTAAAATTCTTATTAACAACTACGTCAAAAAATTAATTTGACAGTGACACATGTTATATTTTATTTTCCATGGTGACAGTACCAAAGCCTACTGAACATTCATGTTAGATATAACAATCATGTTATACAGTTATTTAGTTATACAAAGCAAACTATATCGAATTAACCATAAATAGAAACTAAAGAGAAATAGACGAAAAATACAGACTGTAGTAGTTATAATTTTATTTACAAAAAATAGATTCAGTAATTTCAAAATAGGTAGTAGGTAATAATAATAATACAATTAGAACCAACAATCACCTATATCTACTTTGTTCTTAAGTTACTGATTTTATTTTTAGTAAATAAAACTGTCACACATTAGTATCCTTATGGTTCATATTAAAATTCGTAACTGAGTATTTAATTCTTTAAATGTAATATCAACGATAAAAGGTTTTTGGCTCTGTAGCTCTAAGCACTGTAAATAGATATATACTACGTTATATCAAATAAAAGAGAATCAAAAAAGAAATAAAAATTGTTAAAATATACAGGGTGTCTCATTTAAAAAACATAAGTTTGCATTATATTTCCTTAGTTAGACCTTCTAAAAATTTCTTTGCGCACAGAACTCTACCGTGTTATATCTATCAAAAGTTCTTATATTGTTTATTTTTATTAATAACACACAAAACACACCAATTTGGGACACCCTGTACATACTAATAAATAAATTTTAACATTAATTTCATTTTTTAATTTTTATTTATTCGTTTAAACTAGGATGTATAGAACGTACGAACAGTAATAAATGATTTAGATTGCAGATAGTTGGCATGATAGATGTAGGGTCAGTATCGCCCTCAGGGACTGGTCCTGTTATACCACACTGCGCCGATGTAATGCTGTCCAATGAAGATAAAATGTGCAATTAAATGTTGGCATGCTTAGTCGTTTTTGGCAAATATTGGCCCAAAATATTGGGTCTCCGGAAGAAAGAGTTGTCATACCCTGACTTTAGGACTTTGTAACAATGGTGACGGACGCCTGAAAGCAGTGGTCCCCTGATTTGTTCGTTCGCCTGATATAGATTTTGCATTGTGAACTAGCCTACAAACGAAATAAAGGAAAATTCTCAATAGCAACATATCCTTTCATTTACGATATCCATCTTAGTATTTCCCAATATATTTCTGACCAGCAAAATTAAAATTAAGATATGTTTGGGTTAGTAACTGAGGTGCAGATTCAAATTTTTAGATAGGAATCACTGACATACTATTAAAATAACCCAAAAATTATTAAATTAAAATTTTTAGCACATCAATAACGCCTGTCCGTCATTTTCTATAAATAAAACTTTTGAGTATGTACCTTAATTCACGTCCACATTATTCATTTTTTGCAAAATATACAACAGCTAGATATGAAAAGTATATTGCTAAGAATACAATTATGAATGGCAAACTTAAGTACTTATTTGGATCGTATTTGCTAAATTTTGTAAGGCTCGGTACTCTTGAAGGAGCATAGAAGAACCAAATTCAAGGACTGTATACGCGTCTTCTAGATCAGGTGGTTGCAGGTTGTTCCAATTAATGTGTTTGCTTTGTTTTAACGGACCAATAACTGATGTAACGATAGAATCATATCGTCCCAATTGTAACGTCAGCTACAATAACTGATTCTTATTAGATTATTTGAGGTTTTCTGAAACAGTCTCTAAATTGTACGATCTAGCCTTTTTAAAAAGTAAGGGGCAATTGTCTCGGATTTAACGTTTTTGATGGCATTGAAAACTTTCATTGGGAAACTACCACATGTTTAAGCCATTAAATAAATAAATTTCTCAAAAAACATTTTCTGTTTATTTTTAATCACCTCCATTGTAATTTCAATTATTGAGAGGCCACAACAACTCATCAAATCCAGACCAAGGAGTAGCTGATCAAATCAGTCGTCGAAGTAGGTCGATTGATTTACTGTACTTCGTCGTCCTAATACAGACAAGTAAGCAAAAGTTGTGTAAGGTGTAGAAGTTTTGGCAATTGTTAACTTATATTTCTGCCAAATATTTGGTTTTCGGACAAACCCCATCTGATTAGATGACTCAATGGACAGAGAATTTTCGTGCCACGGCCTTAGCTTAGCATTCACATTCACCTGATCTTGATGCTTGCACTTGATGGGAAATACTATCAAACTTTGTTGCATAAAACCAAGTGACCACTATTATTAAAATTCGTAATACAAATTTCCCCTTTTTTAAAAGAATGCAGCAGCCCAAAAAATTCGCATTACGTAAATTTTTGTTTTTGAATTTTTAATGTTTAATAATGCTTATGTTTTCAGTGTCCTTTGTTTTCAAGCATTCTGCATTTAAAAGAAAAGTATGACCAAACATAGAAAGAGGTTACCGGAACGGGTTATGTGACTGCAAGATCAAACCGAGATTTGTAACGTGGTCACTAAGCATAGTTTTAATATAGCAACGATATTTTATACCGAATGACCCCACATAGCATTATAAGAAATTGAAGGCAATTTGTTGCAGTAAGCACAATTGTAAAGTTGGAACAGTTGACGCTGATCGTTTTTACAGGAAAAAACATCTGTTTTATTTACCATTCAGAAACTCCCACGTACTATTCCTAGACGTCTTAGGTGCCTACCGTCACCATACATCGCCGAGAATTGCGCGTTGACACTTTTTTACGTGCCGGTGGTGGCTACCACACGTTCTTGAACACGTTCTTCGTGACGTCATTTTCCTAATAATACAACTGCTATACCGTTTGTTCAACCAAAAGCTCCGAAGAGTATAGCGACTTCAATGGTGTTACAATCTCTCAAACTATATACATTATTAAATGGGATGGTCTTAGCCAAGGTTCTTGGCTACCACTTGATGAGACAAACTTATTTTTGAAAAGCAGTCATTCGTTTGTTGTGACTGCGTCAACAATCTTTTTTTTTAATTCTACGATATATTTTTTGTCTATTGTTGGAGAGAATGATTTTGAAAAAAATTCAAAAAACTAAGAGCGTTACATCAAAACTTTTATAGAAATAAAAATAAAAACCATATCAAATAAGCTTGAAACAACTGCATTATTTATTTGACGTGACATTAATAAATTTTTGATTAGATAAAAAAGTATGTAAAATATTTATAAGAATAGACAAAAAAAATTATATCGTGCAATTAAAAAAATGTCTATCTCGTCACAACAAACAAAACAAGTGCGTGTAAAAAATAATTTTTTTTCGCCAAGTTGTAAGCTTTAATATTACATTCAAGAATATTCAGAATCTACAGAAGATTCATCACTATATACTTCGATCAAATTATGTAATTGCAAATTGTCAGCATAACTAAAATTTACATGAGTTTGGGCATTGAAAATCCTATATGTATATTTAAATGGTCTAGGGACTAATCCCTGAGGCGCACCACAAGAAACTGAAAAAGATTTCGACTGCGATAAAATATTAAAATATATAAAAAAAATTGTAGAAGAACATTACACCCAACATAACGCAAATTTAATGGTATTAGCCCCTTTATAGTTTATATAAACTTTTAATTTGTGACCGCTGTTAATCTTGGTGATTAATTTAATGTATAATTTTGTTGGTTTTTTAAATATTATGTTAGATGTGACTGTCACGTTCTAAATTTCAAGAAACCCTGAAAAAGCCCGCATAGGTCGGGCAAAACGTCAGCACATTGAATCAAGGGTAGTGACTGTATTTCTTCCCTCCACTTTAAAGAATCTATATTAAGATATAAGTATGAACTGTAATTTTGGGAGATAAAATTAATTCAATTAATTTTAAATCCTTTTTAGCCAAAGAAACTTGGGACTCTTTCACCAACTGGTGTTTTGTTATTTATACATTTTTTTGTACAAGGTGGGCCAACGCCGACAAAACAGAGCCAATTGCTGCCACATCAATAATTAAAAAAAACTCAGACCCGTCAATTTGATTTCCAATTTTTCAAGAACTAAAACTAAGTTAATGTTGGTAGTATTCATAACAACGGTGGTATGTAGCTGTGGAAAAGAAGAGAATCAAACAAATAAATCACTAATAATAGCGAGATGTTTTAAGAAACCGGAAGGAGTATGAGCGAACCATCAGTTATAAAGCATAATAAGTTCAATCATAATGTATGCATGGAGAAAGCGAACACAATATTCACAGTTTCCATAGGACTAATAACAAAAACCTCAAGAAACAAATATCAAAGAAAAGAAGGTCCAGAAGTCCCATAAAAAGATAGTGAGACAGTTGACAACCAATGTTACAAGAACCAAATAAAATAAAATTTTTCAAAGAAGCCGACATATAATATGGCCACAGAATAATAAATACATTAACTGCGTTCATACAGAAATTCCATAATTCCACTGAGCGTTAACTTGGGTCTGAAGTAGCATTCGCGCTTTACCCACGCACAGCCATGAGTAGCCAAGGTGTAGCTATAGTAAATTCGTCGATTTCCGATTGTGTGGTATATCGAAAAATGCCACTACTAAGAAATAGTAAGCTTTCTATAAGCGCTCCGTTCAAGTCATAAAAACTATTTTTTGCGTGGATCTGCGCGCGTTTTCGTAGGATCACCGATTTCAAACGTTCCGACACCCAGTGAAACTTCTGCGCAACTAGGTATTACTATTCTTTGATATGGCTACCAACTTTTTCAAATCATACTAATAGGACTACTTACAAAAAAAAAGTTGAAACTATTGGGATAAGGTCTAGAATAGCCTTAAGATTATCTAAATGTATAAATTTAAAAAAAAACATGCAAATATTTGTTATGTAGAAAAACTAAGCGAAAGTATCTGCATTTATTCACATACACAGAACACTCTCTCATTGTCTTGACGTCTCAACCTTTATCGTGAATATAGCGTGAGATACTGTATTGCGATTTTCATTTATATTTCCTATTTTAATGTATGTTTAGTTTGGGAGCTTGCCGCTAAGAAACAATCAAGTCAAAATAACATTTTCAAAAAACCTAAACTGCGCATGCGTCGATAAAGCTACTGACTTCATCGCTCAGGATGCGTTTTATAATCTCGTCAAATTCATAGAATTTATTTTGCACATACTTTTGCAAAAAACATTTTTTAAGGGATTTGAATATGATTCCAAAAAGTAAATACGGTGAGCCGTATTCACCGATGTTTTTAAATCTGTCTCTAAAACTAGTTTTAGTAAAAATTACTTTTAAAATTAATCATACACCTGACCATACTATTTATATATGCAAGTAAATTTGACTTTAAATACTGTTACTTTACAGTTACTAAAGTAATTTTTGAGTTTAAACGTAGCGGTAAATAGTAACACCATCATTTGCTCGCGTTGCATGGCTAAAAAATGTCAAAGTTAACAAGTATTCGAACCCAGCAAGCAAAAAAGTTTTCTGTAGCGTAAACGTTGCTTAGTTACTGGTGATCATAAAATAGCCACCAAATCAGTCACATGCGATTGTCAATTTGTCTAAAATGCTGTATTTAACCGAAAATATTCGCATCGAAATTCTAATGAAGATCGGTTAAGTTAACAGAAGACGAAGTCAGCTTCAAGTTGCTCAGATATTTTGAGAACAGCATCCGGATTTACCACTAATTAGCCAAGAAACCATAAACAAAATTGAAACAGACAAATAAAGCTAAGCTATGATCATCAGCAAACTGACACTAAAAACAAAAACAAAAAGTAGCTTATATCTACTATCTGCGTTAGACGCGTCGTTACACGTCATTGATTCTTATGTAAGCTTGAATAATTCTGAAAAACCTAGTGGTCAGTGATCAGTTATCGAGTGACGCATATCATGGAGCACTGCATTACATGAATAAAAAAATTATAATAACATCTGCAGAAACGTGTAGTTAATCAAAATCAAATTCAATCAAAATTTAATCACTGTTTATACATATATTTTTTACAGTGGATTTGGTTTTCTTATAAATTCTTACGCCCCAAAGTAAACAACTCCAAATAAATAAAAAAAACAATATAGATACATAAAAAAATCTTAATTTCTCTTTACTTTCTCTCCTCCAAGTGTTTTTCTTTTCTTCTTCTTATCTCTTCCATCCATTTCGGTGCTTCACCTTCCTCCCCCAATATCGTTTTTCTTTTTTTTATTTCTTCCCTTAGTTCTTCACACTCTTCTCTTATATGTTCGATGTTTTCCCATCTTTCTCCACATAATTTACATTTTCTTTTTTCGTCCACCTGCCAATAATTATTTTCATTTTCTTCATTTCCACTCTAAACCTCACAAATCATCGTTTTATATTTTTTACTACCTCCCTCTCTATTGTGTTGTACTTTCCTTCTTTAATTTATGTTCTCCTCTCTTGCTTCTGATCATCCCCTATCTCTTCTCTTGCATATCCTCCCTTTTCATAGTATAGCTTCCTATCTTCCAATTCTACATTTATTTTTCCCTCCTTTACTTCCTTCCATTCTGCTTGTAGTTTCTTACATTCCTCTGCTTTTCTCAAACTTTCTCCGTACCTCATTGCCATATTCCCTGCGGTTATTTTAATTTTTCCTAATTTTATCTCCTCTTCTACTATGCATGATGGTGTCTCCTTTTCCATTCCCAGGCTTCATTTCCAATATTTTATTTGTATTTTTTCTAATTGCTCCCATTCTCTCTATCCCCATATTTCCGCTCCATAGATATAACATGTCACTTTTTATAAGTTTTTTTATAGCGATTTCCTTTTCACCATATCTTCTCCAAATACTCTCTCCCCCAAACCCCACACTTATCCTACTATTCTATTATTATTACAGGGTGTCTTTAGCTGAGTGCCCATTAGAAATATCTGGAGAATTTTGATAGCGAGAAAATCAGAATTTGCTATGCAGCCATTAGATCTTGGTCACAGATCTATTGTATTAAAATATTTTCAAAATGGCGTCACTTTCGAAGTACCGGAAGTTGATGACAACTTGGTTTTTCAAATGTAATGACTATGATTTTATTTTCTTTTATGATTCCAAGTTGAATTTTAGGTCAACTTTATGAAAGGTACTTCTAACCTAAAATGTCAACTTTCGGTGATGAAGATTGTTTTATGTCAGAATTGGCAAAAATCATCTATGTACGAAAAAAATTGTTGCAGTGGAACTAACAAAGATGGAATAGCAAATTCTGCCAGTGGAAAGGCAAAACACTGCACTTCATCCTTTTCGGTCTCAATCTTAATAATTATCTACAGGGTGGTGTGAAAAGTGAATTAGACCATTACCATGTCGTATGTGTGTACCAGCACCCACACTTTCTCCTTCTCAATCACTATTCCCTGGTACTTGTCATTAATAAAGGCATATACAAGAAAGTCCAACCAAAACTTTACACCCCAATTTTAGGGCTTTAATATGAAAATCCCAAAAGATGCGCGAACCCCTGGATTTCTGATTCGAAGAGGGTCAACTTGTCTGCTTTCTTCATCCATGCAACTTCAACCCAACTACCTGGGGAAAGCACAACCCCTGATTTTAAATAGGGATGAGGGGTGTTGCGATAAATCATTTTGAAGAATTCATCGAGTAGTATCTGGCCCTCTAATTTCGCGTCAAAATTTTCGTCGATAACAAAATGAGAAACAAAATAGTAGAAGAGGTAATGTGTAAAAATAACCAATGAAAATACTATTAACTCTTGTGATTAGTTTATTAAATGCTAGAAATGACCACCATTCACTTTTTTTTGTTGGAAACGTTCCCTTACATTACGGAACATTTCTGGTGTAATTTGACGACATTCATTAATATTGTTTTTTTTTTCACATTACCTCTTCCACTATTTTAACTCTCATTTTGTTTTCGATGAAAATTTTGACCCGAATTTAAAGGGTCAGTAGTATTCTATGAGATAATGTATCGCAACACCCTTTATCCCTATTTAAAATCAGGGGTTGTGCTTTTAAAACAGCTTTTTCTGACTAAGAAATGTTAGCTTTGGGAACTTTAGATGATTGCAGAAATTTTGTAGTCTGAATCCGAATAGGTTCTCAGCAATATGATCAGGAAGAGTTCTAATTGAAGATTCTCTAGCACAAATGATTTTGCCCTGATTAGGTGCAATAACAAAATTCTTTAGATACGTTTCTTGATCATTCTAATAAACAACATGCCGAGATCAAGTTCACTATGAAATTCAGTTTTACAGGGTGTGGTAAAAGTTGCTATCAACTTTCTTATTTTAAATATATACCTATAATTTCTTTTACATACCCTAAATTATGTATATCTTATCCTTGACCGTTTTTGACCTACGTGATTGTTTTTTCCAAAAAAATAGTGTTTGTAGTAGTTAAAGAAAAAATTTGTATCTCGCAATCACTTGAGATTATACAATTAAACTTATGGATCAATTGGCTGAAAATCCAGGCTTACTCTTGATACCCTACTGGTGGCTCCATTTTGTACCATATCGGCATAGTCAATTTTTACATATCACAATCCAAAATCAACGAAAGGCCAATTTTTTCAGATACCATCTTCTGCTTTTTTTTAAATCATTTGAAAGAAAATTGAATTTTTGGGTAGATTGCTTAAGCATTTCCTATAGCCAATTTGAGCTAAAAACTGACAATAAATGTACCAATTTTGTGATATAATATTTAAATAAAGTAAAAACACAAAAATCAGAAATTGCAGATACCCATAGTGGGAACCCTTAACTTGGACACATGTATATTCATCCCTTTAACCTCAAGAAACCTCAACTTTGAAATATTATATATGATCATTATATATTTATATAATTTTGGAGAAATTATAAACAACAAAATTTCTTTGATTTTGTATAAAGTGTTAAGTACTGCATTTAAAATATGAATATCGTTTAAATGATGTTGAATACGTTTTCCAAGCATTCCGACAGAAATTTAAATCTTTAGTAAAGCACTTTCACCACTAAGTACTTTTGCAAAGAAAAAGATACACCTTAGATCTTAAATATTTAGAAAATAGAATTGATTAATTACTAACAAGGAACATTAAAAATAAGAACAATGAAGACGGCAATACCAATGGTTCACCAAGAAAATGTTCTTCTACATTACATTTTTTCAGTCAGGAAGTCTGTAAATAAATGGACAGACAAAATAGGTTCTTTACAATGGTTTTCTGACTTAAGAACTCCAAATTTGTTCTTTTTATAAATCGTGCTGCATAAATTTTTGATTTAAAATCATATAACATAAAATTTTAGATATGTTGTGTTGTCATCATATGTTTAGGTAATTAAGAAAATAATGTAGATAGAAAAGTGCATAAATTTAAAATTGCAAACGACCTGTTTCGCAGCAAGTTGAGGAACAAATGTATGCGTTAAAGGTCTGCCGCAACGAGTACTTTATAATATTTTTTTCTATTTCAACGTTTTTACAATTTTATCAATAAGAAAACAGAAAATAATCAGTACACTTTATTTTGCTAGTTTATTCTAGAATGCGACGACTGTCCATGGACGATATTTTGATGCTAGAAGAAACTTCCAAAATACGTAGCGGACAATCATAATATTTTCCAAATAAACGTTTTTTCACTTATTAACAAAGCGTTGTCATCTATAGTATCTTTCAACAAACTGTTACAATATAAATTTGATTACGTACAACAGATGGAGCTTCAACAAAAAATTCTGCTATGTTTTAGAATTGACTGACTCTTTTGATCTATACATGCAAATAAATTTCAAAATAGTTCAATAAACCTTTAACATTTCAAGGAAAACAACCAGACCATTACGTAATTGATTGCAAATATATTCCTTATAATAAAAGAAGACCTTGGCTTACACTGTTTTTCTTATTTAAAGAGGTCGTCATTAGCATTAATAATTAGCAAACTTTTTAACAACATAATTCGCGTATTATTAAAAGGGTGAAAGTTGCAAGAATAATTTAAATGCTTAAAACGAAAGCAAAAAAAGTTCGACGTTAATAATCGAAGGGAAAGTTGATAATGAACGCAAAAAATAATCATTTTTGGGCATTATTTAAAAGTGCGGACCCATTTGCAGTACCGAACGTGTAAAGTTATTACATAAGTGTAAAAGAGAGAGTTTTGCTTGTGTTCAACGTTACTTAAGTTAATCGCAAACATTTCAAAGACATACCTAGCGATTTGTTTTTGAGGTGATTGATTAGTAAAAATATCTTTCGATTTGTGGGTGGTTTAATTAGGTGTTGGTGTAAAAAAAGGAGGTGACAGTTAATGGTGACCACTTGGAATTAGAGGAAGTTAAACTATTTACGTAAGTAGGTACTTTTAAGGAATTTGCATAACTACAACTCATACATTAAAAATAAAAATTTGCTTTTTTTTTTTAAATTTACTTTTTCCCACTTTTACCCACTAAATTATAATTTGTTTGTAGCCATTACTTAAATAAAGATATTAGTAATTTAAATTCAAATAGTGTGATAATTAATAGAAATCACTAGAACCTAATACAATAAAAAAGATAGCACATTAAAATTTATTACTATCATAGTCGGCATTATTTAAGTTCTACAATTAATTAAAAAATGGCAATTGTTCAAAACTTGCCTGTTTTAAAAAACACGTGCTTCTGAAGAAAAAATGATGCCAAGATACCACTGACACCAAAAGAACTTGATTTTCTAATCTTGCAAAAACCACAAACTATTTTATTTCAGAATTTTAAAGTAAAATTTAAAAATTTGAAATTCCAAAACTGCTTTATTTGCTTTGTCCTCAAAATTGAATAAAATGTATAAAAATAAGTTCACTGAATTTTGTGTAGCAATAATTTATTCAAAACGTTCAGTAATTGACGTATAGAAAAAATTGAAATAAAAATATTTTTTGTCAAAAATATACTTAAGGAGTGTTTGGGTCATTCAATACTTACTAATTTTAATGAATTTTAATAAGGCTCATATTGTTAAATAGAGAATTAATTAAGTTGCCGCAGGAATTGCACAAAAAGAAATCGTTTTCACATTAATCGTACAGTCATTGAAAATCGTTAACCAAAACTTACGTAAAAACCGCTTTAGAAAATGAATCAGATTTTAATTTTTTCGGAAAATAATTATCATGCTTAATAAAAATTTAACTAATATTTGTACATTTACAAAAAACAAAACCCAGCTTTTTTTAAATATTAAATAATGAATTCTGGAAAACAACAAAAAAAATCAATGAAACTGCATAAAGTATTATACCTATGTAAATTAAAAATATAATTTTTTTGTTTTGATCAAAATGGTTTAAAAATATCCACACATAGTTCTTCAAAATCTAATCAAACTAACAAAATTTTATTCAAGAACTCCAAAGAATTAAAATCTTATACATTAAAACAAACTTAAAAAAATAATATTTAGGGAAACATGGCTTGTTGGTTAAGCAAATTTTATGATATACTTTCCAATAAGAGTGCTCACATTAAAAGAGGTTTAAACACTAAATGGAATCATTAAATACTTTCGTCCTGTAATTGAGCATTTTATGGTAATATAAAATTCTACAACCATTTGGTTTGGTGATTGCATTAAATTTGTTCAAATTCTTCGTCCTGCAATTACGAATATGAAACGCATAATGTTTTATTTATTTGTTTCAAATTTTAATTTAAGAAATTTATATTTATTGTTGGTTCCAAACTTTCTCCCGGATTATATGTATTTAAATTTATTAATATAAAAATAAAATCAAATTATAAAATGACTGAATTTTATTTGTATTGTTTATAATAAGTATTCAATGATTAGAGTCTCACTTTTAAAATGATTAATTACTTGAATAATACATATACAGAGTGGCCCATTAGTGCGGGATAGGAATCTCACGTCTAAACTAATCAAGATAAAAATTTGAAAATTTATATTTAAAGTTTTTCCTCAGTGCTCTTTGTAACAAGAATACTTTGAACATAGTATTACTTCCGTTTATACCGGGAATGATTATTAAGTCTGTTATTTTAAATAAAACACTCTATACAGAGTGTCCCACCGGATCGATAGATTATAGGAAAACTGTACATGGGAAAAATTTGAAAATTTGGTAGTAAACTAACATCAACAAGGGCAGTTCCGCTAAAATATTTTCAAGATGGTGGCACTTTCGGTTATACCGGAAGTAGGTGTCAACTTGCTTATTTTAAATGAAACATTTTATATATTATTCCATTTTTGGATTTTGCACAAAATTCTAGACACATTTTGTGTATAATGTCCTATACCTAAGTCTAACTGTTTTGAACTTATTTTAAATTTTATGTCAAAAATGACGTTTTCAGGCCTAAACAAAATTATAAAATTTTCCTATACTAATGCCTTTATTATTTTATTGGAATGAGTTTCCTTGTAGCAGGGGACCTATTTTAGTAGGCTATGTCGATATTTTGATAATAAATTAATTCAGGGTGATCAAAAAATGGATTAAAATTTAATTTAAAAACACGTCAAAAGTCATTTTTTTTTAAATGCAAGCACCCTGTTTTTATAATTTTATCTTATTTAGCATCAAAAATAAGGTTGACTTTGTACAAGGTTATCTATTCAAAAAATTCATAGTTTTCGAAATATTGGCAATTTAACTTTTTTTTTGTTGCACAAATGTTGTTGTATTTCTTTAAATATTAATGGTTATTGCTAGTTAGCCATGATGGCATTAGAAAACAATCATCTGTCAAAAATATGCCAAACTGTTAAAAATTTTCAATACTCATGCCGGGACGCTTAAATTATACAAACGAAGATTACATAAATTTATTTATTATTTATGGACAATGTGATAAAGTTATATCAAGAACACGTGTTACATTTGCAGCAAGATACCCGCAAAAACAGAAATCATCGCCAAAAGCCCTTAAACGAATAATAGAAAACTTCAAAAACTTTGGATCCGTTAAACCAAATGTACAGAGAAATAAACCTGTCGTTAATAATGAAAATGTTGAAATTGCTTGTTTTGGGATATTTTGTGACATCCAACAATGTCTGTAAGACAAGCTGCATTGGGTCTGGATTAAGCAAATCGTCAGTTCAAAGAATATTACGCAAACATATAATTTCATCTGTATTCATTTTCCATGGTTCACCATCTAAAAGAGACTGATTTTTTAAGGAGCATTGGATTTCAGCAAATTTATTTTAACCTGGTCGCAAGAAAACGAATTTTTCTTGATAACATCCATTTGGGCAGACGAAGCCAAATTTACAAAAACGCGCATTTTTAATCGGCGAAATTCCTATTATTAGTAGTGAATCAAATGTCACGTTATTAGAGAGGAAATTTTCAAGAATCTTGGCAATTTAATGTTTATGCTGCAGTAAGAAACGATGGCATCGTGGCATTACATTTTTATCAATAAAATTTAAAGGTAAGTTAACCTTTTAAATTTAAATTATTTAAAATATTTGATTTATTAACTATATTAAATAGGTGAAGGCTATCGAACATCCTGCACAATTATTTAAGATAATTTACCTTTGGCTGATCGTTAGACATCTATTCTATCAACATGACGCCTCCACATAGTAGCCAATTAATCAACAATTTTTTACAAAGACGCCTTTTATGATCAATGGATGGCAAACAATGGACCCTTCCTTTGGCCACCACGGTCCCCAGATATCTCAGTGCTCGATTTTTTTATTTGGGGTACAATTAAAAATCGAGTTTATAACACCCGTTAACCACCAAAGTAGACTGCATGCAGCGGTTAATACTGAGTTTCAAAATTTAACACGTGAAGCAATAAGGAAGGCGACCCATGAAAATTTGCTACTCAGATGCAAAAAATGTCTAGAAGTTCAAGGACGTCCAATTTCAACATTTAATAAAATAATTTTTTTTTTAACTTTGGTCTCTAATTAATTGTTCTTTCTTGTAAATCAAATAATAAGGTTATTTATCTGTTCATTTGAATTAACGGGTCCAAAGTTTTTGAAGTTTTCTATTATTCGTTTAAGGGCTTTTGGTGATGGTTTCTGTCTTTGCGGGTATCTTGCTGCAAATGTAACACATGTTCTTGATATAACTTTATCACATTGTCCATAAATAATAAATAAATTTATGTAATCTTCGTTTGTATAATTTAAGCGTCCCGGCATGATTATTGAAAATTTTTAACAGTTTGACATATTCTTGACAGATGATTGTTTTCTAACGCCATCATGGCCAACTAGCAATAACCATTCATATATAAAAAAATACAACAGCATTTGTGAACAAAAAAAGTTAAATTGCCAATATTTCGAAAACCATGAATTTTTGAATAGACAACCTTGTACAAAGTCAACCTTATTTTTGATGCTAAATAAGATAAAATTATAAAACAGGGTGCTTGCATTTAAAAAAATGACTTTTGACGTGTTTTAGAATTTAATTTTAATCCTTTTTTTATCACCCTGTATTAATTTATTATCAAAATATCGACATAGCCCACTAAAATAGGTCCTCTGCTACAAGGAAACCCATTTCAATTAAATAATAAAGGCATTAGTATAGGAAAATTTTATAATTTTGTTTAGGCCTGAAAACGTCATTTTGACATAAAATTTAAAATAAGTTCAAAACAGTTAGACTTAGGTATAGGACATTATAAACAAAATGTGTCTAGAATTTTGTGCAAAATCCAAAAATGGAATAATATATAGGTGTTCCATTTAAAATAAGCAAGTTGACACCTATTGGTATAACCGGAAGTGTCACCATCTTGAAAATATTTTAGCGGAACTGCCCTCGTCGATGTTAGTTTACTACCAAATTTTCAAATTTTTCCCATGTACAGTTTTCCTATAATCTATCGATGGCGTTCCCGCTGGGACACCCTGTATATTATTACACTTTTGGATTCGTCGCTTCTTAAGCATTAAATAATGTAAGGTTAAAGAGGTTTGAACTAACAGTTTAAGCGTTATTCGATTGTTTATTGCCAAAATCAATCTTTTTGAAGTTACATGTCTTACGTGGTGTAATAGTTACAGGTTTGAAACTTTATAAATAATTTTATCATTGCATGAACTAATTTTTGCATTTATAAAATTGTGTTTATTTTGTGATTTTCAATTGTTTTTTTAAATATTTTCAAATATCGTTTTCTCTCGAAAATTTTAAATGGAACTCCCCATATCTAACTTAGTAGTCAAAAAGAGCATAATATAAACAATTGGTATGCATTAATTTTAAAACAATTTAGAGAAAAACAAATATAATTCCAGGAAATGTATTGAAATTATAATTCGTCGAAACCCCCGTCAAGTCGTACGAATACGGCTTATGTAAAAAAAAATTCCACTACTGAGACCCGTGAAAATTCCCCCTCCTGCCACGCCCACCAAGTTTAAGCCACACCCATAAAATTATGCTCATTCAATTCGTTTTAGAGAGATAAATCAAAAAATATAGCACATGCATATTAAAATTTTTTTCGTCACTTATGCCCAACCCCTGTGGTCCATATATCTAACCATATTCTTGGTTTTGGCCTAGCACCTATATGAACCGAGTCTATAGAGGAACAAAGAAACAGACAAATTTTGAATCTTAGTTATATGAATGATATAAAAGCAAGCTTTGAAAAACAAATGCTAGCTTACATATTTCAAAAAACTTCGAAAAAGCTTATGAACTGTATTGCTTACTGTATGCGGATGACATGAAGATATTTCAAGTAATACGTGATATGTCTAATGCTCTTGTGCTTCAGAGAAGGCTTGTTCTTTTTGATGAATAGTGTCGGTCCAACCACTTAGATATAAACGTTTCTAAATGCCACATCGTTTCTTATACCAGAGCAAAGTCCTCAATTCTTTTTAATTATTCTTTTTCCGGCGTCTTCATTACTCGCTCTAGCGTTTTTAAAGATCTGTGCGTCACTTTTAAATCGTCTCTGTCCTTTGGTTCGCACATTCGATCTATTGTTTCCTCTTCACATAAAACTCTTGGTTTTATTATCAGAAACTCGAGAGATTTTTTAAGCGCTGACTTACTTCTTTTGCTGTACATGACCCTCATTCGAACTGGAGTATGCCTCGATAGTATCGAACTTTACGTATCAGGTTCATATCCACACTCTGGAGAACATTCAGCGCAAATTCTTAAGAATTCTAGTTTATCACGTTGATGGGATTTACCCTCCTAGAGGTTTTCCGCAATCTGATCTTTTGACTAGATTAAACCTTTCTGATTTAAGTACTCGTCGTGCCACCTCTTCTATTTCTATACAAACTTATTCACTACCTTGTCGATTGTCCTGAATTGTTGGCCAAATTATCTTTTTCGGTTCCTCGACCTGGGTCTCGTTTTCCTACGACCTTCTACCTACCCACTCCGTGTACGCATGTGCTGGAATCATCTCCTATTTTCTCTGTATGCGGCAGCAGTGCTCTACGTAAAATTGATATTTTTCATACGTCTATAACCAAGATAAATTCACTCAGCAGCGACTCCCTAGTTGATTGATCGATTTACCTTATCTATCGTGTTTAACGTTACTATTTTTATTTGTTTTGCATTATATCTGTATCATAGTATTTGTACTACCTACGTCTAATTACTTTTACATTTATATTATCCGACCCGTTTATAGTTTTGTATTTGGCTGTTCTCGCCCATAATTGGCATTTGCTGTGGTGCGGCTGTATTTAAATAAATAAATAAATAATGAGATATGTTCTATCAAAATTGATTGATAAAAATAGTAGATAGCTAGATATAGGGCATTAAGAGTTTATTCAAAAACAAATTAAAAACAATTAATTAAAATAAAACAAACTGAAATTTTACAAATTCAAAATGACCTAACATTAACAATCGATGCAATTAAGTAAAACTAAAAAAAATAATTTAATTTAGAAATAAGAAAACTATCGCAGCAAATGCTTAAAATGTCGACCACTTTCTGTTACCATTTTTGTATTCGCCGCTCAAAAGAAATATTTACCCCTGAAGTGACAGATTCAAAAATATTACTACTTCTTTGTTTCATATCTTCCTTTGTAGTCGGCGCGTCGCGATAAATGTAATTCTATACGTTGCCCCACAAAAAAAAACGAAGGTGTTAGATCACATTTTCAAAAAAATTGAAAAAAACTGAATAATATTTACTTGTTAAATAATTTTCAAAAAATGTAGTCCAATAAGATATTGGCCCATTATTATTTCTTCCAAGATGTTAAGTGACACTTGTTTTGACTGTTTGTTATTTCTGTTCCGAATAGTAATAACGATTGTGTCGGTTTACGGTCCCCTATTTCTTGCAAAAAATACGGCAATAGTTTTCCAAAGCCTGCCATAATGTTTTATTTCAATTTTAATAATTTAGTTCATGGAATAAAATTTAATTTTTTCTAAATTGTTTTAAATTAAATGTATACATATATCAAATAATAGCTTATTTTATGCTTTTTTGACTACTAAGTTAGATATTAAGGTATTCCATTTAAAATTGAAAAAAAATATTTGAAATTGTTTAAAAAACAATTAAAATCAAAAAATAAACAAAATTTTATAAATGTAATTATTAGTTCTTACTATAGGAAAATTAGTTATAAAATCTCAAACTTGATTCCCATACAACCCTACATAATTTTAATGCTTATGAAGGGAGAAATCCAAAATTGTAAAAATATATAAATGGTTTAAAATTTTTTTATTAGTTTAGATGCGAGATTCTGAACCCGCACTAATGGGCCACCCTGTACAAAGGGTGAGTCAATCATTAAATTTTGTAAGGTTTGGTCCAGTATCAATAATCTTTTTTGCCGTATGATGTGGTTACAAATTTCCTTTATTAAAAATATATGGAACTACTTAGGATGTCCCAAAATGCAAGGCACTATAATGCAAACAAAACATTCTATTAAAGATTTTATAAACGAAGTGGAGATCCATATCTCAAAGTATTGGACTTAATAAATTAAAAAGAGAAAGAAAGAAAAGCACTTGTCATATTCCAATACTGATTATTATTTTTATATTTAGAAAAACGAAACAACGTCGAAACCAGCCTAGTAACGTTTTCATAAAAATAATAATCAGAATATGACAAGTGCTTTTTTCTTTCTCTTTTTTTTACTTCTATTAGTGTATTTTTTTGGAATCTTCGGCAAATCAAATTTAATATCTAGTTATTTTGATGCTGTATGTTAAAGAAAATCGAAAACCTATTATATTTTGATGTTTTTAGTTATTTTGATTTTTTTTACAGTACCGTAAAATATTTCTTCTTCATAGTAACAATAAAATTTGAAAATAAATAGACGATCAAGAAATAACTGTAAATAACAAAAAAAAGATAACCTGAGGTATCCCTCAAAGATCTATCCGTGGGCCTCTATTACGGAAAATCTAATATGATGGATTACTGAAACAAAATTGACCAAAAAAAACAAAAACCATTGAATACGAGAACAACCTGGTACCATTAGTGAAAGGCGACAAACACGTAAATGCAATAGCTCAAAATCATGTTTAATAAAAACTCTAGATTACTAGAATGATCAATCAAATTAAATACGTAACAATACCTAGTAAACTAATAATCAAGATTATGCTAAATTGCAAAAAAAAAAGAAAAAATATAACTGTGTGAAAACTATTAACAAAAACACAAAAATAACACGAAGTTTGATACGCAACGCATATCAATAAACTGTTACCAAAAATTACGGCGATATTTAAATTCCCGTCGATTTAACCCTGTTCATTTTATAATTTGTACAACTGATGTATACACACTTAGTCATTGTTACAATAATCGTAGTAATTTTGAAACAGAAACTTCAAATCAACAACGACGCAAATGTTATGAAAAATAGCGGACGATGCAGACGTAATTGAAAATTCGCAAACCAAATTGTGCAAAAAGTGTAAAAATACCGAACAGACAGGACTAAAGTGTGTTAAATGTGACACTATTTCTCATGTTAGTTGTGTATAGTTATTAAAGAATATAAAAAATTAGACGATAAGTATATTGACTGTTGTACTAGTATAGAATACTCAAATAAGGCTAAAACCGATAAATATGACGTAGTTGAAGTTAGCGTTAAATTAAATTTAAATCTGAAAAATATTTCGATCGTTTGCGAGAATTTACAGCGGACCAGTTACATCATTAATTAAATATAAAATACGAAGAACCCGGCCGTTGTATACAAATACTACTTGTTATTATTGACCTAAACAACAAAATATGCAGGGCAGTTGACGTATATTGTACTAATAAAATTAACAAAAACATAATTCTTTGTCATGAATGGCTCTAATCGTTTAGGAACATTTAAAAAAAAACTTTTAGAGACATATGCGAAAGACCATAAATATACAGAACTCCTTAATTGAAATCATCACAATATTGCAAAAAAACTGTCTGAAATTTATTTAATTCAGTCGTCACTTACCCTACTTTATATTGAGAAAGTTAATAAAATTGCAAAAAAAAGGGAAGAACAAAAATCACTACTAATTAATAATAAGTAGTTTTTCTACATTGCATTATCGTAAAAAAAATTTATTAATAGTGAATAACGTACAATAAGATATTTAAGTGTTTTAGCGGTCAAAAGGGTTAATTTTTGGGGTTGAATATTAATAAAAATTATAACCTTTAAGTCTATCGTTGTCACAAATTTTTGATTAGCTTAAAAAATACTTGACTTAATTGCAAGTTTTTTTAAGCTATGTAACGGTTGTCTTTCACAAATAATAATAAAAGAAAGCGACGGCTCTAGGGGTACACCCTAGAGAGAAAAATATAAGACAATTTGGCTCAAAGTAGCGCACTAAATTCGTGGAGGATCCAGGATTTATAGTAGTTGGCACAACAGTGTCCGGCTTAGTCGGTGAGTTGGAGAGGTCCTTGAGGAACGAGTGCCATATAAAAAAAGTAAACTTGGAACTTCAACTTCTACCTGTTTAGGAATAAAAATATTTAATCACTTACCAGAGACAATCTTGTCAACCAATAACTTAAATTTATTCAAAAACGAATTACGATTGTTTTTAACTCAATAGTATATTATACACCAAGGTTGTGAAGTCTGTCATTATTGCCTTAGCACCAGTGCTAGGCAATAATGGACTTCACAACCATGGTGTATATACTATTTTTTCCACTACTAGCCAAATTTAAGCCAAAAATAAAAAATAAACATTTTTCTTGTAAAAATCAAGTAGCACAGGAATGCAAATAAATCAAAAAGCATTAAAAGCTACATTCGTTGATAAACCAACTGCAACTGATTCACTAAACACTTGTGCGATATATTTCACCTTCATTTTCTGAAAATTAATCGGAGTAAAATGTAAATTAGTTGATTTAGGAGCCAATCGCAGCGGTTTAGATTTGTCTGACATGTAGAAATTTTTAATGTCTTTCGAAGATGCTTTTTTGTTATTAAAGATTATATCGTATTTAATCAAGTTATTTTGCACCGACTTCAATAAATAGTGGACATCAAAGAAATAATAGATTTTCTTAGGTTTTTCCGGTGATACATCTATTCTTTTAATTAGGTTTCGAAAATTTTACTACTGCCCTAACATTGGCACCGCATTGTAGTTGTAGCTTTTCTATGCAGTCTAATACTATCGACTTTAATTTGTCACCTTTACATATCGTATTTGTAAAGATGTAGCACAAGGGTTGTTTAAATTTTTTATATATAACTCTAACCATGATCACGTAGCAGTTTGAGCTGGCAAAAAATTTAAAACCTACTTTAAAATTAACATTTTGAGGCTCATAAAATATAATTTGGAATGTGGAAAAAGAGTGTTCAACACACTAATAAATTAATACAAGAAACTTAACGAGTTATAGATGAAGTAAGACCTTTAATTATAACGGACAGCGAAGATGAGGAAGCTGGTGATGCTGACTGCAGTTCCCAATCAAAAGAAGATGAATTTTAATTTATTTATAGTAGTAATTGTAAGCCATTAAAATAAAATGTAGAAGGAATGTTTGTAATTGTGTCTTTCCTAAATTGTCCTTAATCAGTATATAATGTATCTTGAAATAAGAAAAATGTTGTAGAAATTCTTTATATATACTTATACTGTGACGTTGACGATACTAATTTCCCGTAATTATGTAATTACCTTAAGAATAAATAACAAGCCAGATTAATGAGTTATTTTCTTTGTGACGTCCACTTTGCAATATAAAAATGTCATTAAACTGAGCAGTTTAATAAATAAATAATGAAAGTCATTAATGATATGTACATTTTATTATTTGTAACAATTTTGAGTCATTAAATTTAAAATGTACGATGAATGTATGAATTGTATCCGTTTTAAATTAGGTACGTGATTCCATAAACGTATTACATCGTAAAATATAAAAAAAAAATGTTGTAGAACTTTTGCTTTATTCTGTGGGAGTTTAGGAATACAATATCATTACAGGTAAACAGAGAGTGTAAAGAAAATTCCATCATAATGCTGTAGTCATAAATACTATTTTCGCTCGAAACGTTTTGTATATGACAATTCTTTTATTTGCAAGTGGCGACAGCAATTTGGAGGAGTTCCCTATCCATAGTAATTTAAGAATAAACGGAGTATATTTACAATTTAAATGTCAAATCACATCGTAATAGTGTATGATGTATATAAATATGTTTTTCTTTTGTGGCGAATCTGATATAGAGTGACATCTATCGGAAAGATAATAAAAGCTTATTATTATTATTATTATTGAAGACAGCCACAAAGCAACTAAAGAACTAGAGTTAAATCGACGATAGAACCATGTTCATGTCGAGGCAATTTTTATGTATATATTTAGGGTTAACTACGTACATACTAAAATATCACTGTACTTATACGTACTTCATACGTTGTCTTCTTCTTCCCAGTTCAAACCTCCATTCGCTTCAGTCAAAAGCCGTAGTAAATTTAATGTCCCAATAACTTTTCTGGCGTTTTCCATTCTGTGTCGTACCTCTTGACTCCCTATCCCCGATTCGTCTACTATTCTGACCAAGTATTTAAAATTATCAACCTGTTTGACCAGCCTATTGAGTTTATTA
This sequence comes from Abscondita cerata, assembly GCA_030710515.1. Taxonomy (NCBI): domain Eukaryota; kingdom Metazoa; phylum Arthropoda; class Insecta; order Coleoptera; family Lampyridae; genus Abscondita; species Abscondita cerata. The sequence continues at coordinate 30,657 of JALBCR010000493.1, read as the reverse complement.
CCAAATACTCCGTTTTCTGAAGTTTTTATTTGTAACCTCCATTTGGAAGATTCTGATAAAAAACGTTTTACCATAAATTCTAAATTATAGGCATCTTAGACAATCACTACTGGGTCATCAGCAAAATTGATGTTATATAGTATTTGATGATGGATAGGAATTCCCATTTCAATACAACAGTTTCTTAAGGCTACTTCGAGGTAGACGTTAAAGAGAAATAGTGATAAGCTACATCCTGTCGGAGACCTTTCGTTGTGCCAGTTGGTTCTGATGTCTCATTTTTTTGTTTAACTGTGGCATGATTTTCTTTATACAATTCTTGAATAATTCTAATTAAGTGATTGTTAGTTCTCACGGTTTTTAATTCCATAATTTATTTCTTGGTATAATACCGTAGGCTTTCTGCACATAGATAAAAGCTAAATGTATTTCTTGATTTGTGCTGATTCTCTTTTCGCACATCTGTAGCAGAATAAACAGATTGTCTACGCAAGATCTTCCTACGGCGAATTCTCCTTTTTTTAATACCAAACAATCTGCTTAAAGTGCAATTAACGCTAAGTCCTCTATAGTTATTTAGTTCTTTACGATCACCTTTCTTGAATAAATATACGATGTGTGAAATTCTCCATACGCGGTTCCTTCAAAAATTCGTTGCCGATTCCTGGAAATCTGCCATTTTTTCATTCTTCTATCGAACTTTCATCAATTTAATGATTCGTCTCTACTTCCCGCATTCCCTTACAAACTGTGGATTCTTTCTATAAGTAATGCTTTGTAGTGTTCTTTCCACTTATCTATGTTGATAATGGAATTTATGTTTGTATCGTAAAGGATTCTTGACTGTTCGTTTCATATTCTCCTGATACCTTAAACCTACAAATGCAACTTATTTTATAATTGACGTTATATTATTGTGCTCTGTCTTTATATCTTCTTTTTCTGGTAACGTTGCTAGTTTATTCATCATTCTCTTCTGGTATAATTCCCTTACGCTTGGTTGTTCCAATAACTTTTTTCTCTCAAAATTGGTTGTTTGCTTTTTCTGTCCCGTTGATTATTGTTCGTTATGAATGAGATATAAATTTTGCGACTACAAGATGATTATCTGTTCCACAGTTTAGACCTCTCATAACTCGGCAATTATTTACTCTATAATTAGGGTTTTGTTTATATATTACGTAGTTTATTATTGATTTTTAGGGTAGCGAAGATCTTTCCTATGTGTAGCGATGGATATCCTTATGTGCAAAATAGTGTTAGGTATATTCAATTGATGATGATGACAGACTTCTAATAGCCTTTTACCATTATCGTTTTCTTCCATGCCTCTCAAAAAAATTTTATTTTCTTACTTCTATGTATTCCCAAAATTCCTACCACATAAGCTTTCTTATCTTTGTTGCATAAACTCATATTATTCCTATTTTGCATTCAAATATTTTTATTGTTACTTTCAGATTTGAAGGTGACACACCTCATGTAATTTATAACTAAAATGTGTGTCTTACGACATCTCGTGTAAAACATTGACACGTGTGAATAGTATAAACCAAGAAAAATGCCAACAGTTAATTGTAACGACATGTGAGCGTTAAAGTGCATAGCGCTATCTAAGCGATAGCTTTAATGCTTGAAACACACGTGTGTCGATAAAATCAATTTATAACGTATTTCATTAAGATAGATAGAAATTAACATCGATACACCGGCTTCCACGTTCGGACTCTTCATTAACCTTTTCCGTGCCAATCGTTCTTAAATAGTTCCGGTCCTGATTCCCAGGCTTCGAATTCCAATTTTTAGTAATTTAATATTTTTCCGTGAGATTAGTTGCCGGGCCATTGCTCAACCCCTTTACTAGGAGGATTGGGATATTTCTGTCGGGGTTATTATCCCTTAGCCGGTAACTCCCAGTTTTAAGATGTCAGATGGTCGTCTTTACCCTCTTCCACGTAGACCCATTGTACGCCAAGCATTGCCCAAGGATCACAACGAGGACGTGGAAGTAAGATTTGTCAGTAAACTTCTAAGAAGCTATGAGCATTTCCCGAGTTTTGTTACAGAAAATGTACCGACACCTTCGACTGCCTTCGAGACCCAACATTGACCATTTAATCCCTAGGGGCAATTTTTTGGTAACATTTTATTCATATGCGTTGCGTATCTTGCCAAATTTTTAAATCAACGCAATTACTGCGCAATTACTGTCGGGTTTGAAGCTTCGATATAGTTTTACACAAACTGAAAAGAAAGATAATGAAAAATACTGGTTTTGTATCAAGCAGAGACACATTTATACTACCATAAAATAAAAAAAAAACAACTGAAGCCTAACAAAAAATTGGCAACAAATTCATCTTTAAAATATAATCGAATCGAAACAACAGAAAAGAATACATAAAACTGGAATTGGATTATGAGAAGGAGAATGGAACAAGATACGAGAAGAAAAAAGAGAAAGTAAATAAAAATTGAACCAAGGGACTAAAATAATGTCTATGGGGTTCCATAACAAGTGTGATTGCTAGAACTAGTAAGTACACAGAAATATGTTTGACAGGTGTCTCCTGTTGAATGCATATAAATAATTCAGTTATTATATTTCGCCTCATATTTCCTAGCATGTCCTAATTGACGTAGCTGAGTAAATTATTAAATAATTAGTTTCACACAAAACTTTGTAACTCTTATCTAAGCAAAACAATTACTTAATTATAGTTTATATTGACAGTTTATGAATTTCTAATGACAAATGTTTTCATGGGTACTATGAATAACAAAATTAAAATACCTAAAAAATTTAAAGCTATAGAACATTGTTACATTTAAAATTATTTTTAACATAGCATCAAAATTGCAGAGCTTCCATTTGAAAGTTATTCGGATTAGGATGTAAATATTGTACACCCTGTATTCGATGTATCAAACGAAACATAAGAGAGAATTTTATCAAACTTCCACTTTAGTGCAGTCAAGAAAGTGAAAAAATGACGATTTGAAAAAATATCTGTTTGGCGACCCGGCACAAAATGTTTCTTTTGGTGGGTTTTCCCCAATCAACGTTTGGGACAACACCCTTTTTTGCAAAAAAAGCGTTTTTAACCCTTTTTTGGGGTACTTTTGGCTTTAAAAATTATTTTGACCCACTTACCCTTGGAGTAAAGAAACCGGATATCCACCCTTTTATTGTCGACGTTCAAGGAACATTTTGCTTCAAGGTACATACACTCCTTACTCATTACAAAAAAAATTATTTAATGTTCTACTTCATTTGAAAAATTATAGTAAATCATTACATTTTAACGCACATTACGCAAACAGTTATTCTTTAAAGGACATTAACATGCCATTACATGAATACCACAAAATTTATGTATCATTACATAAAGAAGATAATATTATAGTATTTCATAACGACAAAGCTTTACATTGCGTAAAAATCAAGAGAGAAAGTATTATTCCACTTAAGCGAATTTTCCATACTTGATGAGTAACGTTTGCTTTAATTTTTAGGAAATGGATTTAATAACAAGATCGATATTAATTTATTTAATATCCTTTATAGTCATATCGCTCCAAAATGCTCAAAATTCCAAGCAAGTCAAAAATAATGAAATGGTAAATAGCATAAAATGTGTTTTACGTAAATTATTTATCAATATTTGTATTTAGTTGTCTACAGTTCCTAAAGATAGTTCTGAAAGAGGCAAAGAGGATTTATTGTAACAAAAACTAAACCGGGACCGTTGCGGCAGATTTTTGGAATTATTTATGAGGTATGTATTTTACATTTAATTTGCATTTCAGTCAGATGAAAATTTCATTTTTTATGTGTAAAAATTTTATATTTTATAGCAATGGAACGATACCAGATTTACAAAGAACACTCTAGACAAATTAATCAATGACACCTTTTACCAGAAAATGCACCAGTAAGTCTAATATATAAGATGTTAATTAGTGACAGGAGACTTTTTCCATGTAAAATAAAAAATGCCGCTCTATAAAAATAGTCATTCAGAATAGTCCTTAAGAGGAATACATACTAGCAGCGCGTCATCGCTAAACCATGCACTATAAGTACCTTTAAAACAGCTTTAGTTTTAAATGTTTTAAGAAACACTTAATGTTTTATGAAAGACAAAACTTGGGGCATTGTCGCTGTAGTATCACTTTTTTTTTCAAAATACTTACTTTTGTTTTTTTGTGTTTGAATTTGTACATTTTATAGAATATTTAACACCATAATTTCAATAGAAATAAACACAAAATCAAAATTCTACAACAACCACGACAAAGTTTCTTCTTATATCTACCAATTTAAATCAAAACATTTCTAATAACTTGAAAATTTGAGCAAATTTTATAGGTACTTTAAGACCGTTCCACGCATTACTTATAGTGCACGATTTAGCGATGGCGCACTGCTGGTACGTATTCCTCTTAAATAGATATTGAGGTAACCTCTTACACTGTCAATTAGACAGAATTAATAGAGCGGCATAGAGAAAATTGCATTAGAAAAGGTAACTAGATGGAAATCATTAATTAACACTCCGTAAAGAGGATTAATAACTCAAATCAAAACAATATATTTTAGTCAACTACGACTACAACGCCAAATCCTAACCAAAACGGTAGTACAACAAAACCACCACCATTCAAAATTACAAGGTCGGAACTGGTTCGAATTTTAAGAAGAAACTTAAAGGGTTTAGTACGATTATACAATCTTGAACTACAAGATGCGCTCAAGGTAATTGTAAAGAATTGTTTTTATTTTATTTTATAAAACTGATTTGGTTTTAGCAATCTGAAATTACTAGTCGCGATTTTAATAGAAACGTTTCGAGAGAAGTTGCAAAATTCTTATAATCGTTTTCATGCTAAAGCCAGAGTGAGGCTGTGATAAAATATTTATAATAATTTATGACAAATAAACATAGTATTTAATTAGAAAACCCAGAATAATAATAATATCAATATACTTTTTGCCAGCTAGTGATAATAATTATTTAATCAAAAGATTCAATTTATATATCTATCTAATAACCAAAAAAACAAAACTTTTTAACTTATTAGTTCTATCTTTATTATCAAAGAAATACATAGTCAATAACTCTTCTCTACTCAAAATATTATTTATTATTTATTAGTGACAGTTCAGGAAAATTGGTAATTGCATTTAAAACTATATTCTGACTAATTGTAAAAAAACAGCGAAAAGGATTCCTCTTTAGTCAATCACATAGGGTGGTCCGAATTTCAATTAAATTTATGGAAATCTTGTTAACCCTGATAGATACAAAGTCGATTATAAATGAGAAAAGGGTTTCGAATTTTGACGACGAGTAACAATTGGATTGTTGCGAAACCAATTGGAAAATTTTTAATTTGTTTCGGTCATTTTACTCGTCTTCAAAACACGCAACGTTTTTCCTATTTAACCGAGTTAGCAATAGCAAGATCCCCATACATTTAATTGTAACCAGGACCACCCTGTATAATGGACATTAAACTACCAGTGTCGAAGGTATAAAACTTAGTCAGTAAGTAGGTAGCGCATTTTTCTTAAATTTGAAACAAATATTGTTTTTCTATTTCGATGCGGAAATTACTACTTTTGATATGTTAACGACTCAAAATATGACATCAATCAGTTCTAACTTACAAATTATCAACACCTAACTTTTTATGAAAGAATTTACAGTGAATACCTACCGGCAAAATAGAATTACTTTTAGCTCCACTCAGACTCGGTCTTCGTGTGACACTGCATTTTATTAACAAAAGCAATTGTTTAAAAAATTATGCAAAAAGAAAAAAGACCATTCAGTGAGTAATAAACAATGCAGAAACATAATTCCGCAACAATGAGAACAATATTTGGATGTTTATTTAGCGAATCCTCGGATCAACAAGTCTGCAAGAAACTTAATAATTTATGGAAAATGTACTGCAGTTGTAAAAAAGGTTACGTTAACTTATAGTATCACATAAAATTAATAACAATATAGTTTCAGATTCGTATAAAGAAGCAAAAGAAGAATAAATTCCAACTGGAAGTACTTTGTTGTTGAATACATTTTAATAAATAACAAAGTAGAAATTACTTTAACTTAATTTTAAAATTTTTAATTATTAAACAAAAATGCTTATAAATAGCTTTACTAAAGTTATGGTTATATGTCGCATCTGAAAGCTCGCAATATGTATTTATCTCAATGTAAAAAGATAGTCAAATAAAAATATGTAAGCATTTACGTAAAAGTTAAACCTATTAACTTAAAGGTACTTATATATTACCTAATAAAACGATGAGTATATTTAATTAATTTCAGACAAGTTCATACGGTAATATGATGCGCGTAAAGTTTGGTTAAAACAAAAATATTTTAAGAGCTTTGGGTTCCTTTCAAATAGTTCTATAGTTCCTGATAAGTTAAACAAATATTTTAAGTCTAAGGTTTAATTTTTAAGTGTTTTTAAAACAATAATAAAGTGCTTCTTTCTAAAGGGTTCTAGGGGTTGTAATAATACTGGTATTGTTATTAATTTTCGAGTGCCCTCTATGAGAGTCAGATATAAAAACAAATTCATCGAATGTATCAGCTTCCAAAACATATTCGTATAAAATTTCATTACAATGTTGTCAGTAGTTTCGACAAAATCGTAAAAAATGGTGTATAATTTTTTTTCTTTTCTTCAACGCCCTTTATCTTAAATACGGATGGAGTTTTTACTAAGCAAACCCCAATTATTTTTTAGTTTTCTACCTATACTAGAGACGGGGTCACCTTTTTTATAAAACACTGTGTATAATAACGCAAAGGAAAATAAACACATATTATTTTTGTCTGTGTACAAGTTGTAAAACAATCTCTATATCGTTAAATTATATGTGTCTTGCGTTATTAGTTTGTTTCTTTGTGTCTTAGGTCCCTACTGCTTAGGAGTGTAGAGTGGCACTCCTTCGTCCTGAAGCATCTTTTCTACTACTACCATCGCTCACTACCCCTCATCGACAGTAGCAATCGGGTAGTGCTTCAAAACGACTGCAAGTTTGTTTTAAAATAAATTTTCGACAATAAAAGACTGCAACAAACCAATATGTATAACTGTTTAATTAATTATACAGGGTGGGCCATCAATGCATACACGGACGATATCTCTTAAAATATAGGGTTCAGAAAAACTTTCTTAACACGTTCGATCTCCGCACGTCGCACTATATGACGCGCACATTCTACCCAAAAAATGTGTACGTTTCACATGTGTGACCTGTAGGTTAAAGCGTTCAAACTGCCGTACAGGTTTCTACTCATAGTTTTGACAAGTTTGATTTAAAACTGTTGTCTACAAGACAATAGTGCATTTCGGCTCGTATAAATTGTGTATAAGATAAAATAATTATAAGACGAGGCAACCGTGATGTATTTTATATAATTTGTACAGTTCTAGAAAAACATGTTAAAACATGGAAAATTAGCCTCTAACAAACAGGGAGCTGGAAAATTAGCGATCGAAATGCAGCAATACGGTTGTGATAGAGAAAATAATCTAAATTTTCAGAACAATGATTTGATGAGCCCTGTCTGATTACAAACCTTATAAAGACTTAGGTAGTAATTACAAACATTCAAGCACCTCGAGCCATGGAGAGATTGAAATAGGCGATGAAGTTGAAGAAGAAGATAACAAAGTCGCCGGTGATCGATAGCCTTGATGATGGAGAGAAAAGGGAGTGGACCGATTCGGAAAATGACCCAACAAGATTCCAAGAGACCCTTCACCCGTTGATGATGTTTGACAAACACTTTATTTAAAAAAATCGTCAATTGGACCAATGAAAATGGCCGACACTATTACATAAATGGGAAAACACCAATGTTGCCGAACAAGTGCTTCTTGGGCTTGGGTAACGTACACTAACTGAGTGTAAAATCATATTGGAAAAAATGCACTTTAGTTTCATCCCATATTTAGCAGAAACAGATTCAAATTACTTTGCTTTTTACGGTATATACGTTTTTACGGTGATACCAATGACCAAAATTGACATAAAATTGATCAGGTCCTCAAACGTTTGCTTAAAAATAAAAAATAATTACATTATACAAAACTCGCTTGATGAAGCTCTCTTGCTTTGGCGAGGCAGACTGTCATTTCGCCAATACATCTCCAACAAAGCTGCCAAGTACGGCATAAAATTTCACAAATTATACACACCCGACGAATTTGTTTTGAATGTGAAGATATATTGTGGAAAAGAGACTGTGATAATTCTGTTGGTCATGCATATGCAGTAGTAAATTCACTAATGGAAGATTACTTTGGAAAAGACCGTACAGGCGTACACTGTTTATAGACTTCCACACAAGCATAAAGCTATGTGTACATCTACTAGAAAAGAAAACCCATGTCGTAGAAACCCTAAGATCGAATAGAAAGAATCTGCTACGTCAAGTAACTATAGCCAAATTGAAGGAGGAAAAAACATATGGCGGAAACGTGAAAACTTGCTAGTCCAGACATGGAGAGACAAACGCGATGTGCTTACAATTTCTACAAAACACAAACCAACTATGGTCAAAATAACAAACAAACAAGGTATTGAGCAAGAAAAACCGGAAGTGATTGTAGAACATAATAAGCACATGTCAGGTGTTGGTAGGACCGATCAGATAGTGAACCCTAGAACACCCATCAGATGGTACATAAAAGTTTTTTCCATCTTTTGGACAATATCATTCTCTGAAACTCATGCTGGTTATACAATAGAGCAATAAACCCAGCACGGCTGCAAAACTCACATATTTACAACTCAGAAAGTCACGAATTCTTGGCAGAATTCAAGATAAAAAACCAAAACAAAAGACAAGACCGGCCCAGTTGCATTTTCCGAAGCGAGTCTTGAACAGAAAGCGTTGGCGAGAATGCTCCAGAAACGACAAAAAAACACAATTGACATAGTATGTTTGCTCAATTTGCCAGAATGATAACAAAAATCCAATCTGACTCTGTCCTGATCCATGTTTCAGAAAATATCATTCTCATTAGGTTTCAGTTTTTTCAGTTCACGATACAATAAAAAATAATGCATTTTGCTTTGAATAAATATTATTTGGTCTAAGTAAATATTTATTTCAATTTTCTATTAATAAGTGAAAATAGTTTGTGTCGCGCATCTGCGACGCACGGAACAGCAGAAGGAAATTCTGTTGTATGCCCGGCGTTGCACCGCTGCGACGCGGTTAAATATTAGCACCAACGTGTACACTCATGAAATTTAAAACTTGGACACCACAATTTCTGTAAACAAAGTTTGCACATTTGAAGCGGGCTTAAGGGTATCATTTAGCAATTCTAACAGTAGGTAGTCTCAGCAGGGTTATCTTATAGAAGGACTGTGAATGAATCATTACACTAAGCACGTTTTAGAAAATAGGTAATTTACGTTGCTTACTTAATTTTTTTCTTTAAAGAATATATTTGAAGGTATCGCTAATTAAACATCATAGCTCGATTAATTATCGAACCAAAATTTTGTTTAGAAATGTTTACAAAAATAAAATTAGAAATAATTTTGATTTAAAAACGTCTACAAGCAATAACTTTTAAATTAAATCAAAAAACTAAACATGGTTATTTGGGTTGACTGATTACTTATTTTTAAATAAATCTAACCTACTAATAATAAAAGTACACACTGTTAAATGTACCTTCAAAAAAAAAAATATATCTCCTTAAAAGGGGTTTTAAATTTCTAAATGCTTAGTGTAATGATTCATTCTAAGTCCTTCTATAAGATAACCCCAGCTGAGACTACCTGTTGTTACACACCGTAAATGATACCCTTAAACCCGCTTCACAATGTGAAAACTTTTGTTTACAGAAATTGTGGTGTCCAAGTTTTAAATTTCATGAGTGTACATATAGTCGACTGATTTTTTTTCCGTTTTTTTAATGTTATTCAAGTGCCAAGAGTAAATTACGAAAGCCTTAAAAATGTAGTGTGCTAGCGAACATACCAAAAAATCCAAATTTGTAATAAAAAAATGAGTAGTTCCATTGAAAAAAAAACATAACTTTGGTATGTCGCGCATTTATGGAACACCATGTATAAACAAAAATTATCTTAAAATGTGCAGTTCATTAATCTGTACAACCCAATCTTTTCCGAGATATCGCCCGAGCACGCACTAATGGAAACCCTGTATATAAATATCTTACTTTACAACAAAGTAATAAACAATCAAGAGTGACAACTTGAACAATAATCTGAAGTTCACTTGTTTCCATGGCTTCAGATAATAATAACCAACCGGCTTGTCAAGATCTTTTATTTCAAGCCTAACTATGTGACATCATTAAAACATAAAAAATATATAGAAGTTATTTATAAAAAAATCCAATATGGTTCCCATTTAAAATAAGAAAGTTACTATCAATATCTCCAAAACCATTCTTGTGATAATCTTTTTGAAAATAAATTACAGTTTGCCTTCATTAGTGAAGAAACTTTGTACAAACTTTTTTTTAGTATCTGTCCTAATAAATGAAATAATTGATATTTTCAAAAATGCCATTTTCGGTTTTTTCCAGATATCTTCGAAACGAATAAGAATATTTGATTTTAGTTAATAACATTACCCACTTAACCAAATCTCTATCTTTATTAATAACAAAGACCCATACAATACTACTCAGATTGTGACACACCGTATGTATGCCTTAAATTGTTTGACATCGATTATTATTATTTGTCAGATTGGAGTTACATAATGGTTTGATGGTAGTGTGCCAATTGTATATTATATAACTTTAGAATCAATGATACAATTATGTAGTCCCAGTTCGTATATGCGCCTTCAGGAGTAGGCAACTGCAGTACGAGGAGTCAACTAAGTGACATATCTCGCAAGCGTACAGACCACAATTTTTTAGACCGCTACAACAAAATGAGACTTTTGCAACTTCGACTACTAACTCACAAACTATCTGCTATAGAAATTTGGAAATAACCCATTTAAAGGCATGGAAATCACAAGAAAAAGTCAAAAGGAGCCAAGTTGATTAGAAAGCGTGAATTTTATGAGTAATGTTGAAGAGAATTTTTCTACGATCACTATCAATCGTTTACGTGTGTGTGTACGAACCCTTTTTCTTATAAATATATGCTTACGAGTATATGTATACTTGTGTAACTGTCACGTCAAATGTACAATACTAATACATGCAAAGTTGTAATCGTCTGTCAATCGGAATAGATGTACCTATACTAACGTTTCATACAAATTTATCCACTACAAATTTATTCACGTTGACAACTCCCGTTTATTGAAATATACAGAGTGTCCCGCGGATGAGTTGACATAGGCATTTCTGTTAAATTAAAACTTTTACCTTTTTTCAGGCACAATAATAATAAAATAAAACAAATTGATATGATAATAATTAGTGTTCAAAGCGTATTTTACTAAAAAAATCAGTAAAATAAATTATTTTTTAAAATTTGTATTTATTTTTTTATTTATTTTGCTATTGTTTTGCGCTTCCTGACCAGTGTTCGATTCTAATTGCAGTATTTTTTATTAACTTTATTACCATTGCAATACAATTTGTAAAGTTAATTTAATATTAAACTCATTTTATAAGGATTACTAATACATAACTTCCTTAATAATTTTGTTAATACAAAACGACAATCGGAATCGAACCCAGATTTTTGGCGTAATTTTTTTTTACTGTTTTTATTAAAATTTGCTTACATCACCACATAAATTTGTACTAATTTATCTATTTAATAAAATATGTTGCTATACTGTGCTCAAAGTGTGCCAGAAAGAAGATAGTCATTAATTTTGAATTTAACATAGGTAGTCAAAACACACGGCATGTTTTTGAACATTGTTTTTTGTATAGAAAAAGTATAGTATATAATTGAAGCTGTAAATATTCTTTATGCTAGGTTTATTAATCACATTACTGGGTTTGTAAGTCGACGCTAGACTCAATACATAAATGATATTTGTCTCTCTGCTTGTGCGCCAACATGAATTAAGCGACAACAAACCTTACAATTATGAATAAACTTAATACACTTTGTATTAAACCTTTTAGTAAACAATAGTCTTCAGTTTTTTTTATTTTAACTGGTTTATATTGAATCTAAACTTACAAAACCCAAAAATCTAGATTATTAACTATGTTATAAAGTTGTAACAGTTTGTGTTATCAACTACAGATAAAAGTATTGAAGTTACTTACTATTACTGAGTAACAATTTTGTTCATACACATATAACGGTGTACCTGAATAATATTTAAACTCACTTTATTGACTCTGACTCCCGGTCAATAAAAAAAACATGTAACGGAGACTCACAAAACACAATCACACACTAATACATAGGTATAGGGAACACGACAAACATTTTACAAACTAATATTGAGGAGTTGAGTAAAGACAAATCAGATTTCTTGTCTAATTTTTGTTTCAGGAATAGGGTCGATATTTTACTTTTACAGGAAACACACTGTGGAGATGAGAGAAGTATACTCAAGTATGCAACAATTCAAAAGACATTAAAACATTTTACTCGGGTTTATGGCAAAAAACAAAGCCCGGACCTGAGTTTAGTGTCAATGAATCGAGACATGGTTTAATTAGAATCAAAACGTGTAGTATTATATTATGACAAATTGGTCTTCAAATTCCTTTTGTAATTTATATAAAACAAACTATAGAACATATCTCGATTGTATTCTTAGTATAGGTACCACCAGTTTCTGATAACTATTTTAGATTTGTAGGGGCTGTTGACTGTGCAGCAAAGATATCAGAAAGAAAGAGTCGACTAAAACAAACAAAAACTGCCTTCAGAAGAAAATAAAATCTACACCTATCTCAGAAGAGATGTCCAGACCATTTACTGTAGAAGAGCTAAAGCATGCATTAAAAAAATCAAACAAAGCTGCCGGTTTTAATGGAACACACCCAGAATTACCAAAAATATTGGGACATTCTTCTTGAAGAGGCTACTTATGTTTTTCAATAATATTTATAATACAGGTAAGTTACCTAGAGATTTGAATAAATATAAAGTGGTGGCAATTTTAAAAAAAAATACTTTCTACAGATGCCATTTCTTATCATCGAATAAGTTTGCTTAGTGTAATTTATAAGATTTTGGAAAGATTAATTTTTCAAAGAATTAATCCATTAATCTAAGAGTAATTATCAATTAAGCAATCAGGATTTCATTCCGGTAGAAATTATTGTGATGAAGTATGGGCGTTAACAACACATATCGAAGCTGGATGGAAGCAATAATGGAATCTCTAGTAGGATATATAGATGGCGTTTGAAGTTTCCTTTATTAAAATAGAATTCCTCGTCCAGTTTAAGTGCCTGTTTCATAGCGTCCTCCTTGATTACCACCGGTAGGGGATCCAAACTAAGCTGGATCTCTATCGCGGTGATGGGTGTTTGCTAGAGTCAATTGCGTGTTTTGGGGTTTAACCCATCTTATGACATGACAATGGCGTTGTTATGACCTTGTTAGTTGTTTTGGACAAGTAACTTTCTCATGTTAACTTTTGGTCTAAGTAACTACCAGGAAACACCTCTCTTGGGAAAGGTACATTAGCACCCTTTAGTACGGTATTAGGAATATCTAATGTCGGTATTTATTGTCAAGCAACAACTTAAGTCTTAAATTTATCTTAGGCAATTTCGTTTTGTGATGAGGTGAAAGCAGAATTGTGCACTTTAAACTAGAATCTGAAAGCTATTATTGAAAACGTCACAAAACTTATAGTCACAAATATTATTATCCCTGTTGAATGAGACTCGGAAAATTGCCATCTTGATCCTTAAAAAAAAACTTAAAAGGCGCTGTGGCAAAATCATTCTTTTAGGCAATGTAATTGTATTGATTGGAAAACTGTACACCTTGAGTTCTGGTCTGTACCCTACAGGCCCTGTGACCCTTCTCATTACACATGACCAACACCCCAAAAAGTGCTCAAGACAGTTTTCTAGAAGTTTGTCGTTATAGTCCTGTTTTATTGTTTCACTGTACCTATTTTCCTGAGTAACTTTTGAGAGAGCGTTCCGCACTCTGCTTATATTATGTACTTCATTAAGGTTATCACAAAAAAATTCCAGAAACTTCTTTCATCATCATACTCTGAGACTCACGATACTGTTACCAGTTCTTTGCGATCTTTGCCTTATTGAATTCTCTTTAATTCTTGATGAACAGTCTGCTCGGCTCAACATTCCATCGGGGGTACCTGGTTTTAAAAGGACAGTTTGTTTCATGAGCATGCAAAACATGCATTAGATAGATAACTTCAAAATTGACTCCTGACATTGGCAGTAAGTCAATATATATATAGCGACATAAAGAAACTTACATGTAAAAACATTGCAAAACTTTCTAGAAAAAAAATTATTATCCAACACGTTGTACTATTTATTTAGTTAGAGTAAAAGTAAAAATTTGTATGAGGTTTCATAGCTGGGTATTTCTGTTATTACTTCTTCGTCGTATTAACTAATTTTAAAGTAGTTTGCGCAGAATTATTGAAGATTACCTTCCGCACTTGAATTATACGTCGTAAAGCAATGGCTGTGTTGTTATATCTTATGTTCTTATTTACTTTCTACTATATTTACACACTTAATGAACTTATTCAAAGGTTACAGCTTTAGCAAACACTTTTTCTCTGCTTCTAATGTAAATTAATAAAACTAAAACAAGATATCACATTAAACATTGCAACCGGTACTGTAAAAGAAAAATGTAGGACCATAATATACCAGGTAAATTGCCACCAACTTTGATGACAGTTTTTTGAAACATACTGTATATTTCAAAATAATTTTAAAATGTACTAACACGACAAAACTATTACACTTTTGCTATAAACTTGTCCCGTTGGTTGTGATTCACCCTATATATGTACCCCACAATTTAGTATTAATCAAAAATAACTACTTAGGTACTTTACCATTTAGTTCAGCAATGTAAAATGTAGTACCGCTGAAAAAATCATAATAGGTCTATTGAAATACGGTAAAAAACATAGGATGTTTAATTTAAACAAAGTTGAAAAAATGTGAATTGTGTTGAGAATCGTTTACTTACTGCAGTAGTAACTACTTCTTCATTAATTTAAATTAAAAAACATAATAAGGGAGTTTTTTAAAGCTGTAAGAAATTAGGGGCTATGAGCCCTACTGTGCAAGTGTTTCTTTTTTATAAAATTCAAAAATTAAACTCTAAGAACTACCAGAAAACTTATGTTACTGATTAAACACTATACAAGTTTATACTGATCACAATACAATAATAAAAATGTACCATACGAATAAATAAATAACGTTAATGAATACTAACAATTACTTAGCAGAGAAAACGCTTGAAAATTGTTATTTATAATAGAAGTGTGTGAAGTAAGGCTTTTATGCACGTGTCTCATACAATATTTTATCGACGTCAAAACTAATTTTTGCAAATAGAAACAATTACTACAACGGAGAAATGCTGCAGCTTCACTTTCGTTTATTTTGAGTGTTACTTTGTAGGAAACCTTGACAACAAAAATCATTTAATAATGAAAGTCCTATTTAAATTACATTCTACTTTTAAACACGATTTTATTTTTTTACGCACGATTTATTTAAAGGTAGCATTTTCACACAATTATTTACTAATTAATGTTCTGATTATATGTTAGACGTAGATAAATGTTTATTAACAAACTACTGTGAGTCAATATTTTATTACACTTCTATTTCCATTCAGAAAAACATATATTACATATTAAAAAAGTGATTTAATTTGGTAAAAATGCAAATTTCAAAATTAGTTTAGATAACCTTGGTAGAGTAAACGTCACGCATGTCAAAAGCCTATATTATTTATTGCTCTTTTGCTAGAAATAATTATTTAATTAAATAACTGGTACTATTAATCCACTATAACTAAAAAATTATTTTTGTTATTAGTTTTCACTTAATTTTATTTGCGTATTTTGTAACCTTTTTCAATTTTTAATGGTTATAATAGTAGTTTCAATACCTACTATGTAATTAATAATATAATTAATAATTATCATGTTTAAAACATATTTTAAATGTTTACGTAACTAAAGTTTTCATTTTTTTAAATTTCTTTTGATGGAAGAAAACCGTTAAATCGTCAATAATTTTTGAATATAACTGATATGATGTATTATTTATAATTTATTTTGGATTTATAACTTAAACATACTTAAAATCCTTTTAAATATTTTATTTAATTTCTGTAAATACGAATTCTCATCTTTATACATTTAAATTTTATTTAATTCAGTTAAAAAAACAAATTAAATCAACATGTTATAATAATTTTAGCAAAAAATGTTAGTGATCGTTTACGACTTTTATTAATGTAGTATTAATGCATAAAATTGTATTTAATTAATATTAAGTAAAAAATAAAGTTTAAATAAACAAAATTAATGACTAGACGTACCTTTATTGGTCACCTGGGTTGTATTTTTACAAACAAATAAATTCTTCATGTTAAAATCAATTTAACTTTATGTTTTAAAGCTTGAATTTTTTAGTATTTTGTAATTAACGATTAAATAAATTGTAAACAATAAAAAGTTTGTGCATAGATTCTACAGGATCACTGGTAATTGGATACATTCCTTTGGAGATCTGATAGAACTAGAGGTAAGGAGTAAATTTAACCCTAATATGTATTATACAAATCTCAATGGATTTTGAGATATTTCGATTTTCAATTTTTTAAAGTTGATGTTAATATGTTAAATGTAATTTTCAAAAATTTACGCCAACTTTGTGGAACTTTTTTGATGGAATACTTGCCTAAAACTATGGTCTTCCGTATGGAATAAAAAATATCCTTTAGCATTTCCATCATGTGATAATTTCAAAGAAAAACTTTTGCAAAATAATTTTTCAAAATCAGATGTGATAATTCTTTGAGGTTTTTCAAATAATTCTCAACCCTTCTTGCGTACAAATTGTGTTAAAACTTCCTTGTTGCAATAGCTATCGAACAAGCTGCGAATCTTACAACAAACCCTTAACAGTTCAAAAAAAATAGTAAAAATGAAGCAGGCAACGGAATTTATTTAATTGCTGTCTACCATTAGACCTTATACATAGAAGTCAGCTGTAAATTAAATTAACAATAAGTACATTAGTACTTCATTTTTATAAATCTTGTTCAAAATGGGAGCCCCTATTACGTATACACGCACGGCAGCGTCTTCTTATTTCTGTTTTGCCACTCTGATGGTCAATGTATTCAGTATCGACTATCCTTTGTCTAAGGTCAAGCCTTGTATTGACTGGGGTTGCGTATACTATATCTTTTATACGACCCCATACAAAGTAATCCAAAGGAGTTAAATCTGGACTTCGCGCTGGCCAAACTATTGGGCCTGCTCTTCGAATCCAACGGTTGGGGAAACGTTCATTCAGCAAATTCCGTACCGTCAGCCTATAATACGCTGGACAACCGTCGTGCTGAAAAATCATTCGCGCTCTGGCGGCTAAAGGAACATCTTCTAGAAGCTCCTGCAGGTGATTTTCTAGAAAATCTTCATAGATCTCTCCGTTTAAATGTTGAGGTAAAAGTAAGGCCCTATTAAATAGCAGCCAACAACTCCCATCCATACATTTTCTGAAAACTTCCTTTGGAAACTAGTTTCCCTTATTAGTGTGGATTTTCTTCCCCCAATAGTACATGTTATGAAAATTGGTTATGCTCTCGCGATTAAATTTAGATTCGTCCGTCCATAAAATGTTGGTTAAGAAGTTTTCATCCTCTGCATCTGAAATTTAACATAAAGCGGCAGAATTCTAATCTCTTCCAGGATCACCTTCATCTAAGCCCTGGACAGGGGTATAATGGTAAGGATGGCATCCAACTCCGCGTATCGTAGACCAGACTTTCCATTGTGACGCACCAGTTTGCCGCGCCACTTTAGCAGTTGAAGTGCCTGGGTTATCCTCAAAATGGATTAATATTTCTTCCTCATCATCTGGTTGATATACGCGAGCACCCGGCGTCCACTCGCCGACGTTTCACTGAACCATTTTCTGCGACATTTCGATATGTCGTACTAAATACACAAACATTCGGTGTGCGACGGTTTGGAAAGCGACGTTCATATTCCCGACGAGCTTCTGCAGCATTCACATCGCAATATCCGTATACAAATAAGATGTCGGCGTATTCTGCAATGCTATAAGCGGCCGTTTCAGTTAAACAACATTAACAACGAAAATCTGCAAAACCGAACTTAAAGAACTTAATACAACTAGTCATAACAAAGAATATTCAAATATGAACTTAAGACTGTCAAAAAGTTATACGAGTGAAACGTCATATTCTACCTTCTAGTTGTTTATCCGCCCACTTCACATGGAAAACGTATAAGGTCTAATGGTGGACAGCAGTTAAATAAATTCCGTCGACTGCTTCATTTTTTACTATTTTTTTGGAACTGTTAAGGGTTTGTTGTAAGATTCGCAGCTTGTTCGATAGCTATTGCAACAAGGAAAGTTTTAACACAATTTGTACGCAAGAAGCGTTGAGAATTATTTAAAAAACCTCAAAGAATTATCACATCTGATTTTGAAAAATTATTTTGTACAAGTTTTTCTTTGAAATTATCACATGATGGAAATGCTAAAGGATATTTTTTATTCCATACGAAAGACCATAGTGTTGGGCAAGTATTCCATCAAAAGTTCCACAAAGTTGGCGTAAATTTTTTTGAAAATTACATTTTAACATATTAACATCAAGTTTTTTAAGAAAAATTGAAAATCGAAATATCTCAAAATCCATTGAGTTTTGTATAATACATATTAGGGTTAAATTTACTCCTTACCTCTTGTTCTATCAGATCTCCAAAGGAAGTATCCAATTACCAGTGACCCTGTATAATTAAATAAAAAAAAATGTTATATTCGTCTTTACATGAGAGGATGATTTTTGGTGTCATTTAAAAGATCTCTCTCAAAAATTAACAAAACAAAAGAAATATTTCGATGTAGCTCACAAATTTCAAAAAAATTCGATATAATAATTAATTAATTAAATTTTGTGTTTTATTTTGTTTTATAAGTAATTTGTATTTTCAGTTTTGCAATTTGCCATAAAAATTAATAGATTATATGAATAATAGTACATTATATTATAAGTGAGAGAAATGCATCATTATAACTGCGTGTGAGAATTTTAAATCACGAATGTCCGATAGCACACGAATGGGACAATAATTTCACGAGCTTTATAATGGCATTTCTTTCGCGTGTGATATACGACGTTTTATCTTACACCAGCAGTTTTTGCGTTATTTACATACAGGGTAGGGCACTACCAACGAATTATTCTGTAGCACTAAAACGACAAATAATGTGAAAATCTTAAGGCATACATATATCGAGATTTTTGAAACCACATTTTAAAAATATTTTCGATTGTACAGGTACTCCAGAAACACGTACTGTATCATTATTTTAAATTTGCAATATTTACTATTATGTTATGAAGTACAGAGTGTTTTAAATACTACCAGCATAACGATAACGACTTAAAAGCTTCCATAACTTGCTTAACTTAAATGGAACACCCTGTATTTCTCGTAACCTGATGACAACAGGAACTAGTTACCTTTCAATCAGTATTAGGTTACCAACCCCTAACTCTGATATTTTTGAGATATTTTAAAATTTGCTAGTTTCAATTTGCAATTTACTGAATTTAAGTTACCTGTGAGATAAGCAGTAAAATAAACATTATCTTGCAAACATTTTTAATGTATAGGCCAATCCAACTTTAAATATTAACCTTAAAATTTTTTTTCAGAACTAAATAACAGAAATGTGCTCATGACTTATGCCGGGTTCTAAGAGTCAGTCAAATCACGCCCACCTGTCACAAACAACAGCAACCGTTATTATTTTCATCAAAAATTGATGACACTGTAAACATTGGTAACTTTGTTCAAAACATTCTAAAAATAATGGTTTTCGAAATTATCGTACTACTATTAGAGCGATTTGTATTACATTCTTAGTTAACAGATAAAAGTTTGTCAATGTCTACACTATGATCGATTTTTGATGTACCAAATAACGGTTGCTGTTGTTAAACATCAGTAAATTGTGACCGGTGTGCGTAATTCGATTGACTCTTAGAGCCCGGGATACTAGTCATAAGTACATATCAGTATTTTTTCGGGAAAAAATTAATATTTAAACCTGAAAGTTGCAAGATAATGTCTATATTGCGGATATTTCACAGGTAACTTAGACTCCAGTACATCGTAAATTGTTAAACTATCAAATTTTTAAATATCATGGGGTAGGTAACCCTAATACCGACTAAAAGGTAATTAGTTCCAGCTTTCAACAAGCTACAGAAATTTAGGGTGTTCCATTTAAGTTAAGCAAGTTATTTAAATTTTAAGTCGTTAGTATTATGCGGTAGTATTAAAAACACCCTGTACATAATAGTAAATATTGCAAAAGAGATGTTGAACGCTTTTAGTAAGTGGTGTAAACCAAAATTGCTTATTCTTATTTATCTTAAAGTAATTGCATATTTGGAGGGTCTGCAAATCCTGTAAAATCGATTTATCTCAGAAACGGAAGTAAGTAGGTATAGAAACATGTTAAAGAACATACATTATTTTTTATCGTACAATTCAAAAATAGAAAAAAATACAGGGTGATCCATTTAAAATGACCAAACTTTGATATGGTACGTGTTTCTAGAGCACCCTGTACAATCCAAAATATTTTTAAAATATGGTTTCAAATAATCTTGACATAAGTATGCCTTAAAATTTCTAACATTATTTGTCGTTTTAATGCTATAGAATAATTCGTTGGTAGTGCCCCACCCTGTATATACAGAAATATTTGGCTTTTTAAACATTTTAGTCATAAGTGAATAAAGCCTATTTTAGTCACAAAATTAGTGACTGAAATACATCAAAACTGCTGGTGTAAGATAAAATAAATTAAAACTGTAAAAAAATTTATAATTTTATTGTCGTCTAGCTCATTGCAATATAATAAAGAATAAAAAATGTTAATTAAAAAATTAACTAAAAAAAATTGTTTTGTATAAGTTTCGACAACCCCGATCCAACCTATTTTAATGGGTTTTTAAGTTACGACAAAATAATATATTTAAAATTTGACTCCATTTTGGAGTAACCTTGTTGAGCTAGATACATAACCATACTAAATTATCTTAATTTAAACACCCCGTATATTATTTTATATTTAAACTTTGCGTTAAAGTTGAGATATATTTTCATCTTTCTCAAATAATATTTTTTTAATATCACCCTGTTTACAAAAATTTGTCACATGCAATCTAGGAAATTGAATATCTGAAACAAGGAAACCTAAAAAATAATTTCCATGTTAGTTTAAGTTTAGAAATGTGCTGTGTTTCAATTTTTCCAATGACTGAATCTAGAAATTTTCAAAAGGTAGGTAAAAAGTCTTTAGGTCAAATAACAGAAAATTGAATTATCTTTCAGAATTACATTGAATTACGTAGAATTAATTAAAATACATATTTCTGAGTGTTTAGTTTGTTTCTTTTAAACTACACTTGAAAAACATTAAAGAATTAAGAAAATTGAATAAATTTTACAGTCTGAACAAAATACTATAAAAACACTGTAAATGTGTATTATGTGTCTCGATAAAAAAAAACTTTATATTTATTTATAATTAAAAAAACAATCTTTTAACAATTAAATAATTACTAGACACAATTATTAATGAAATTGAAAATAGTAATAACATTTTGAAAAAATAACAATTTTGTGTTTTTAACATTTGTACATTTCCATTTAATCATTCTACGTAAATTCATTCAATGAATTAAATAATTCTAGCTGCACTGCTCTAATATAGTGTTGGTAGAGTGTGTGTATTTGAACACGCTAATTTCAAGAAACACTAATCCGAGTTGAAATTTTCTTTTTTAATAGATATGCAGAGTACGCCAATATTACAGTCGCAGGTCAATGTTAATTTTCTGTTAATTTCCAAGGCGACAATTGTGACAGTAATTAGTACTATAACAGTAAACCAAAAATTTAAGTTAACCCATGAATATAGAGATTAGACAATATATTTATTTGATTATATGCAAAATAAACCGTGGGTGTTGTCAAAATTCCACAATAGGTTATGTCAAATTGTTTAGGTATCGTATTTTTTTTAAATAATAATGTAATAAAACTGAACAATTTGTATGGTTTAGCCAGACTAAACAAATTTGAAAAAAATCCTTTTGTAGAAAGTCAGGAGGTAGTAAACATGGTAAGTGATAGAATTGAAAATATTTAATTTTTATTTCTTAAGAAGGTGACATTAATCATTACTTAAATAAAAATCAAATTTCTACAATAAAATCATATAACCATTATTATTATTAGTAAGTTATACCAGTATATTAAAAAGGTTATAATGACTATTCGCAATGAGTATATTTATATTTTAATCCCAGAAGCAAATCTAATGATCTTAAAATCACTTTTAATTTTTTTTAAATTATTATTAACATAGTAGAGACTTACCTACTTCTACGTTTTCAACAAAGCTCATTGCGATAAAACAACCAAACACGTACACGCACAAAATTGTATTTATTGTTTACCCGACGAGTACCGATAAGAGACTAATGGTCAAAATTTTAACAGAACGTCACCTGATGTTATCATTTCGACTTGCAAGGTGTTTGAACTTAAAAATAAGATAAGACGGTTTATAGTTGATAATTTACAATATTATAATAAATTAAAAAATCATCTGCTCTTTTGCCATATTTTGTTTAATTAAGAAAACTTTCAAAAATGGTTTTCGTATTTTTTAAGGGCCTTTCGATAAGAATGTAGTGGGTAGAAGATTAATAAAAACATTTTGAAATTTGACCTATATGAAAAAAAGATATATTTTTGATATTTTTGTTACTTTTAGAAAGAGGTTTTTCCCATTTCAATGATATATAGGATGCGCCAAACTAGCATAATTCCTCCATAACTAAAATAAAATTAAAAAGGTCTCGAATTAGTTAAAGTCAATTTTTACCTTAACTAACTTAATTGTTTCAAATGTAACGCTCTAAATAATTTTGAAATTTTGGATTTATTGGAGATTAAAAAAAAACGATTTGGTTTTTAGTATTTCCTTAAGCAGAAAATATGGTATCCTCTAATGTCAATTAAATGCATTCCATTTCAAAATAATAAATTACATAACTTGCAATACCAGAATATTATTTTCAAAAGAACTTAAGAAATTTATGATTAACAGCATCATGATCTCGTTTATAATTACATTTTCAT
This sequence comes from Abscondita cerata, assembly GCA_030710515.1. Classification (NCBI taxonomy): domain Eukaryota; kingdom Metazoa; phylum Arthropoda; class Insecta; order Coleoptera; family Lampyridae; genus Abscondita; species Abscondita cerata. The sequence continues at coordinate 7,237 of JALBCR010000493.1, read as the reverse complement.
TCTTCTTTGCGTTTATTATTACAAATACACATTTTTTATTAAACAATTATTTCACAATTATAATATATTTAATATGTATTTCTTAGGCAACCGATATTGTGACTAATTTTTTAATTTACTATAAAAAAATTGGCGACAGTTTCTAAGAGATTTTGCTCAGTATAAACCAACAAAACTTACACTTCTTGTGTTTGATGGAGCTTCTAGCCACCTTGATTTTACCATTGCTGAAACAGTTGACCCTCTTGGTATCACCTAATTCTGTTTGCCATCAAACACAACGCACGAGCTCCAGCCTCTTGATAAAGCTATATTTCGCTCTTTTGAACCAAATTGGGACCAGAAACTTCTAAGATATTGGGATACTTACCCTCAACGAAGCCTAAATAAGGCCAGATTCAATATAATTTTAACCCGTGTTTGGCCCAAGTGCACGACACTAAAAATTATTATTAGCGGATTTAGAAGTACAGGATTGTTCCCATTAAATCATGATGCAATACCTGATGCAGCTTTTGCACCTTCTTTACCAACAGAGCGAGCTATGCCTGATGAAATAATCGAAGAGCATAATGGGGACACCGAAAGGACAAACGAAAGTTTTCCAATAACAGATGATGAGATTTCTTCAGACGATAATGTTCCTTTGGCAGCTAGAAAAATTAATCCAGTTCCTCAACAATTTTCTCCAGTTACTTCAAATTCAAATGATGAGATTTCATCAGACGATGATGTTCCTTTGGCAGCTAGAAAAATAAATGCAGTTCCTCAAGAAAATTCTCCAGTTACAATGAATAAGTCGTTTCAGGAACTGCTTCCGCCTCCTACTTATGGAAATAATAAAGTAGTGAGAAACAATAGGCGTAAAGCATTAAATTACAAAGCTCAGCAAATGACAAAAGATCTTTTCTCTGAGAAACATGGCCAATCACCCAAGGGATCTTCAACTCCAACACTTCAACTTCCATCAACTTCCAAACAGCGAAGTGCTATCCCTCAGTTTACTAAACAAACTACACACGGGTCATGGTTATGTGAAACTTGTGGAACAGAGGACAAACTTGACATGCAAATGTTCGTAAAATGTTAAACTTGGTTCCATGCGGCATGCGTTGACCTCGACCCTGATGACGATGAAGAGTTTGAGTGTTGTTGACTTCTTTGCATTTAGGTATGTATTGTTTAAATTTTTGTGTTATAAAATAAATGAAACCACAACCTTCTCTCCAAATTAAATATTTTTTCCTGTGGCCATGTAATCGGACCATATTGGTAATATGGCCCAAGTGCAATGTTAAGAATTTTTACACATAAATCTCTTACGAATAATTTCTAACCAAGCTATATTACATAGGTATGTTAGCCAGATACTCACCAATTATGATGAAAAAAAACGTGCCTTAAAATCATTCAATTTTAATTAAAAACACAAATTACATTAAGGTGGTCATATTTACCTCCACTACTAAACTAAAACAACCCTGACATTTTTTAATATTCGTTTTCTTTTTATAAATGTCCGAAGAATGCCGTTAAATGTTGAAAAATCAACACCATCTCTTTAAGAGAAATTTGGTGAAAGAAGAAGGGCACCTTGATGATGCAATTAAACACAAAAATTCCCCTAAAAACCAAAGAACTTATTGAGATCGAAATTGACCTCCTAAACACCATCATACAATAACACAAAATTTGAAAATACAAAACATATAGAGAACAAACTAGAAAAAGAAGAAAAGCTAAACTTAACCGAGCAACTCAAGAATTAAAAAACATATATTCTCTTTAGAAAACAACAAAAAATTAAAATACACACAAAAGTCTAAACTTACCAATCAAAAACTGGGTTCGCTCAGACGAAGAGAAAGTAAATATATTTGCAGGCTTCTTCAGGAATGTTTTGCAGCCCCAACCCAAGAAAGAAACCAAATAAAGAGAATAAAATATTGCAAGTGTTAAATGCTGCATACTAAATGAACTTGCTCATTATACCGTTCAGAATAAATTAAATTCAATCAGTAATAACTCGTAACACCAACATTACTAAATCACCACGTTGGTTTCCAGATTATCACCTTCATATTTAATGCCACGTTCAAATTAGGTTCCTTCTTACTCAATGCAAAGTAGTGGAACTAATAGTTATTCCCAAACTTTTGAAAATAATCTGATGCAAGCTCCTAGCGACCTATCAGCTTTCTGCTAGTGCTATCAAACTCCTTATTAAAAAAGATTATTATTATTACACTAAAAGATATTTGGATTTCACCCACAGCACTCAATCATGTAACCAAGCAAAATAATTCGCTAAGCCGTTTTCCTTGATATTTCATACTCAACCTACTTTACTATTACTGCCTGTCCGATAGACACTTTCCTGTTAAATAAGACATTGCCTACACACATTTAATTGAATCTGAAGTACCACAAGGAGTCCTCTATTCTACGTGTTATGTACTTCAGACTCACTAAACATCAACGACACCAGCATAGTCATGACGTTTTGTACAAACGTTTTGCTTAGATCTTGACTTCGAAAACTTAGGGTTACAACATCTTGTGACGTTGTCCGAGCACTTTACTTTATAAGTTCTGCATTTGACAGAGTACAATAGATGCCTTAAACATGAGTTATGGAATTTTGGTGTCATGCCCGTAACGCACTAGACATATTTTGAGTGACAAACTAATACGTTTTAAATTTTATACACACCTGAGGCCCTATTCTCGAGTTCATACGATGGTCGGTTTTCGTACGAATTTTGAGAAACGGAATTCTCGAACTGTCGGAAAGGATTCGTATACAGTTCATATCGTACGATTTACGTCGTATGGTATTTACCATTCGAAATACTGTAACGTATACGTAATGACGTGACGTTTAGAAATTTTCATCGTAACCGAAAATTGTTGAGAGCATTTAAAAATTGTTTATTCATTGATTTCGATTGATTTATTGTTGAATTTCTTCTTTAAATTTTTGTTGGTGTGAACCAAAAGTGTAATTTTGTACTCGGTTAAGCAGAATAATTCTTGCTAGCCCTCAAGAGGTTTCGTAACGACATTTAACGAACAACTTACGTCCATTTTAAGACGTCTATATGGCAATATGAGCAAATACATAGGAGCAATTGGTGTTTTAGAAGAAACAGAAATCGTAGCCGAACATGGCAAAAATTTCATGAATTTGACAAGCCTTTTAACGATCTGAGCGATAGAAGATTTATCAAATTATATAGATTAACCAAAGAAATGACTTCTGACTTAATTGATTTATTGGAACCAGATCTAAGAGCCCCACAAGAGTGTAGACGTTACCATAAATTTTCGCTTAGCGTCAATGTTCCTTCGTAAATAAACGATTGCAAATTCAAAAATTTATTAAAATAATAAATCTCAAGCAACATTAGATATAAATTCAAGAAAAATTTGCAGAAAATTTAGTAATTTTTTATTAACATTAATATTAACATTCACGTTAACATCAAAAGTAAACTTATTTGCAATATCAGGATTTACTTTTACACAAACCACGTTTGAGGAAGACTGCGTCGCGGAGATCTCTTGCATTGTGCTGGATTTTCTTTGAATTTTTCTAGCAATATCGATTTTATTTGACTCGCTTTCTTCTATATACCCCTCAACAACACTAGATGACCTCCACGCTCCGTGCCTCTTAAGAGTGAGAATATCACCACCAGCATTAGCCAACAGAGTCGCTGAAGAACGGCGCATACTATGGCCGTCTAGGATTTAGCGTCTAAAAGTTTTAAGAAAGAAGCAATCTGTGGGGGATTCTGGAAATAGTGTTAATTCCCACAGGTTGCACGATGCATTTTGAATTTATATATCGCAAAGAAAAATCTTCCCTGCGAAATAGTACTTTTAGGACGTAGGCGTTTGTATTTCTTGCATATCTCCATAACATTAACAGAGAATCCTTCGTCTAATACAGTGAAACTTCTTGACATATTGGTCTTTGTTTCTGGGATGGACACGTAGATAAAAGATCCTTTATCTTTCACATGTTCAATATTTAAGTTTACCAGTTCATTGCATCGTAAACCTCCACAAACACCCATTATGACAGCAACCTAGAAATATTTAAAATAACTAAGATACCAATACAAAAGAAAAGAAAATTGGTTATACCTTCATCATTAAGTACTTTTCATCAGATCCTGTTTTCAAAAATTGTTCGATGTGTCCCCTCTCAAGCACTTTTGCCTTCTTTGCCTTGTGGTTTTTTTATTGGATCTTGAGATAAGCAATTAATTTGCCGTATTTTGATATGTCAATATTTCTATCCACATTCAAAGTTGCTCTTAACATTGAATATTTCGTCCACATCGACGAGGAGGCAAACTTGCTTCTTACATTTAAAAATAAGCCAACAGGACGTCCTCGTTTATGATGTTTGCACCTCTTTTCTCTCTTCATTCAGGAAGCAAATTCTTTTATGTATGCATTTTTAGATTTGGCCGGCAACAGTTGCAGGGTTACTTCTTCAGCTTCTGCTTTAATTTCTACCGGCAAATAATCACTTTCTGACATTTTTCAAAACGACGCACACAAACGATTTCTAATTTTTTCACAAATATTGTTTTAATAAACAAGCATCCTAGCAACTAATAATGCAAAGCCGCCCAAAGTTTCACTAAATTTTCTAATATTTGCTATTACATTGAAATTTTAGAACTGTCAGATTACTTATTTTCAATTAAATTGGTTTGATTGTGGATAAAATCTTGTATTGCATTCGTGTTTTAGTGGCATATTATCCCCTTAAGAAAATTAAACGCTCGAACTTCGTTCTCGCGATTAAAAATTTTTGCGTGGATAATCTGCCTACTAAAACACATATACAATAAATAGAAAGACGTGGAAGCTTCTGAATTTAAATTTCTGGGTGGATTCTACGTTTAGAATTAATTAAATTAATTTTTTTTCGGTAGTGGTTTTCATATTCTATTATGTCTAGGTAAAATAAATGCTATTCCCAAAAAAAATTATTAAAATTCCAAAATTCACGTACTTAGAGGAAAACTTGTATCAAGTTCTATTGGTGCCTATAGCCAACTTATCCAATAACCACTATGACCCGAAGTTTTGCAAAAGGTTTACCCTTACAGTATTGTCACGTTTCATGCGAATAAAAAAGTCGAACGTAATTTTCGTACGGTTGATTTTCCGAATATCATTCGAGAATGCGTTTAAAGGATTTCGTGCGAAATTTTTCATACGATATTTGTCGTATACGAAATATTTCGGACGAACTCGAGAATTGCACCCATATTTTATTACCGATAACTCGAAAGTAAAACCGAAATTTGTTTTTTTAGCCGCAATATTTTTTCTTCTATATCTTACTGTTACCGAGATTCCTAATTAAAACATGAAAATTTGCCCATCCTGTAGTGCAATAAAAACGCACGTAAAGCAATTAATTACCTGTCGTAAAGTAATCGTCATCAGCATCGTTAGCTTTCCCATATTGACATTAAAAAGTATTATTCTAGTCACAACATATAAATTAGATCAATAGTGTGACAATGGTCAATATCTCTTTTAGTTTAGTTTAATAACAATTATAGGTGGCAAAGAAATAAATAATCTTCGATACGTTCTCATAAATGACCTAAATTACTCACCGGAGTATTGTTTTCTTTTGTGGTTCTATTGATATTAGGTTCAGATATGCATAATTGTATGCAAAAAATATTTTCATCAAGTAGGTGCAAATATTTTAAACCAGTAATCTATTTTAAAATAAAAACTTATTCAAAAGGATATTTTTCCTCTCGGTTACTATGATTTTTTATGTAATTTAAATTTTAAATTTTATTTATTTTTAAATTTTATTCTGTGTCTGTCAATACAGAGTTGAATAATAAGAATAATAATAATTTATACTTCACAATTCATTACTAAATTAAACAAAATTTTTGACTTACACCTTTTGTATACATACATGTACACACATGTATATATAATATAATCATAATAAAAGAAATTAAAGTAATTTAAGAGATTAAATTAAATTAAATTATCAAATAATAATGGGGAATCGGTTAAAATTCATCAACTGTATAATACGCCTTTGCTAGCAAATGTTTTTTAAGAACTTTTCTGAAACGGTTGAATTCTAGGAGTCTGATAGATTTAGGAATTTTATTAAATAACACTTTTCCTGTATAAATAAAAGAATTTTTATAAGTGCCGAATGAGGGATGGGCAGTTTAATATATTAAGGGTTCCTAATGTTGTAATGTGATTCTTTTACATCATCTGTTGTTATCGCTAACTTTATAATGCTTAATACCTCTAGTATGTAAATGCAGCTTAATGTCAATATTTGAAATTTTATAAACAAAATTCTGCACGATTCCCATGGTGCGGACTCATTTAAAATTCTAATTGCTCGTTTTTGACATTTAAATATGCTACTAAAAGACGTTTTTACTGCAGTTACCCCAGAATGTAATTCCATACTTTATAACTGAATGAAATAAAGTATGATAACAATTGAGGGCACATGATAAACCAATATCCCTTCTGACTGTTCTTAATGCGTAACATGCAGATGCTAATTTTGATGACAACTCGAGTCAATACTGATTCCAAGAAACTTTGGTTAAGAACCATCGGCATGCTATTGTTATTTACACTGATATTCAAGATATGTTGATTTTTGTAAAACATACAGTTGGTTTTTTTTATGTTAATATTTAAGTAATTTGAGTTAAACCACTCCGAAATTATGTTAAATTCACTAGCAATCAAATTATAGTTGTACTTCATTATTAGCCACCCATGTAATAGCAGTGTCATCAGCAAACAGATTAAAGTGAGCAGAAACCGGCAGGAAAGATATATCGTTTATGTAGAGAAGAAAAGAACAGGGCGCAAAACAGAGCCCTGTGGCACCCCATGTAACACAACCTTTTTGAAGAACAAGAGTTTGGCACATACACGTATTGTTCTCTTTGAGTTAAGTAGGTTCGTAACCAGTTATTAATTGTACCACGGAATCCATACAAATTTAGTTTTTCGAGAAGTACTTCATGATTGACGCAGTCAAATGCTTTTCAAGATCACAGAAGATTGTAGCACAGCATTTATATTCATTTAGATTAAAGTAGACAAAGTTAAGAAAGTCATATATTGCGTTGTTCGTATTGTCCACCGCGAAATCCATATTGTTGATCAGCTAATACAACTTGAACGAAGCATACCA